>CAUYQV010041080.1:0-47215 GCA_963574575.1 Galagoides demidoff
CAGGCACCACCCTATTTATGTATGTTTTTTGAGACAAGGTCTTGCTCTGTTACCCAGGCCAGGGTGCATTGGCATCACTGCAACTCACTGCACCCTCTCAGCCTCCAAATAGCTAGGACTACAGGTGCATACCACCATGCCTAGATAATTTTCCTGGTATTTTATTTGGCATAGCTCCACAAATAATAAGGTCATTATTAAAATTCCTTTTCAGATATTTATCTGTAAATTTATTCAAGTAGTTCTTACTTAGTTAATGACAAAAATGCCTAGAAGAAAAAGATAACCCAAACAGTTACAGCTTACTGTGATTATCAAGCTTTTGTTTTCTGAAAAAAAAGAAAAAAAATTAGTCAGTACTTTGGGAAAATTTTAATCTAGCACTTTGAGACTTTATGAAGTTTTTAAAGCATTTTAGTTTTCCACATTTGAGGCCTTCTAGCTCCTGAGACAGTCAATGTTGGGTTGGGATTTGAAGGTGATGGAGCAAATTTAACAAGGTCTCTGCAATCATATATTTTTCAGAGGGCTCTGAACTGGCATTCAGTCTTTTAAAACACTTATTAAAATACTTAAACACCTCTTGTAGATACATAATGATTAGGCTGCCAATATTCTTTTTTTTTTTTTAATTTTTTTTGAGACACAGCCTCAAGCTGTCCCTCTGGGTAGAGTGCTGTGGCCTCACAGCTCACAGCAACCTCCAACTCCTGGGCTTAAGCGAGTCTCCTGCCTCAGCCTCCCAAGTAGCTGGGACCACAGGTGCCTGCCACAACACCTGCAGCCATCATTGTTGTTTGGCGGGTCCAGGCTGGATTCCAACCCGCCACCTTAGGTGTATGTGGCTGGCGCCTTAGCCACTTGAGCCACAGGCGCCGAGCCCCAATATTCTTAATAAATTATTGGCAATTGGAATTGGAGAGAAATATGGTAAGTAGCATAAATGCCTTATAGTAAAAAGTACTATTAGACTAAAATAATATAGCAAATTGGAATATTGATTTGAAATTAGACTAATAAAATATAGTAGGGGATAGACAGAGAGCAATATGATTAGAGAGGAAAATAACAGTAAGTCCAGAGAATAAATAACTGAATGAATATTTAAATAAAGTTGGAAACTCCCTTAATAGTAAAGGAATAATAATATTAACGTTAGTTCACAATATAATGTTGTAGTTAAAGCAAACACAATACTTGGCCACATAAATAAGAATCAAAAATGCAGAAAACTTCAGATTATTTTGCTATTATCCTTGCCACTGGTCAGACCCATATGTGAGCTTTGTTTCTAGTTCTTGGCTCTACTGCTAAAGAAGGACATGGAGAACTTGGAGGAAGTTCAGAAGAGGACCACAAAGATGATTAAAGGGTTGAAAAAGAAACCTAAAAGAAAAATTTTAAAGTAGCAGGGATTATTATTCCAAAGAATAGAAGACTTAGAAGTATTTAATTTACGCATAAAGGATGGAGGCCAGATGTTCTCAATCTTCACTGAAGTTCAAACAAAAAGAATTCAACTTAACCTGAAGCATGAGGATTTAGGTACACTTAGAATAGGTGACTATGGAGCATGTGACATCTTTTGTAACACTGTAGGTACTTATGACAACAGCAAACAGTTCCAAAAGCATTTGAGGCAAATGTTCCTCTGGCAGCTCATTAGGTAAATCTGCATTTTTAACTCCTTCTTTTTTGAGTAAGGAAAATTAACAGTTCTGGAAATTCTGACTTATGATAAGTCCTATGGAAAATGTGTCTGGCTGATTTGATAGAGGTAATATATTTAAGTTAGTTGTCAATTCTGTTTATAACACACTGTAGTTTAAAGCTCCATTAAACCAGAAGTTTAGACCATCTGACATATCAAAGTCTTCTTTTAAGCTCATGTTCTTTTGATTAGACCTCATATTACAAGGCAAACAATAACTGTTGCTTTTCAATTTGTTTGGTGCTAAATATCAATAAAAAAGAGAAATGATTGTGTTGAAGTTTAAATATATTTTTATTCTGGATTTTAACTTAATGTTTAAATTTTTTAAAGCAGTGTGGTGGTATTTTTTTCCTAAGAATAGCCCTTTCTTATGCATATTTAATACAGAGTCTGGCTTTCAAAACCAATTTTGTTGAATAGCTTGCCTAATTGTAAATAAAAATTATTTATCTTTGCAAATCAACTGCCAAAGGACTGCCTAACAGAATTAGACTATTAGTTGCTTGTGGCTAGATTTAAAAGACCCATAATGCTAACAGTAGAAAAAATTCTTCCTATTATTGAGCAAAAGCAATGCTTAGCATTTATATTATATTATGCTTTTTTCTTTCTTGATTTAAATGGCTTCTTTGGTTTTGAGGTTTTTTGAGAAGGAAGACAAAATAAGCTGTGTACTTTAAGAGCTATTGTGGTCTACCATGTTCTATAAAACTGAAAAGATGTTATAGTAAAAATTTAGAAAGAAAAAATTTTAAATGTGGTAAAATGTGTAAAGTTATTTGTATAAACTTTCTTTATAATGTAAAATAAACTGATCAATTTATTCAATGTGTATAAAGCACTTCCATTATCTATCAATGTCAAATATGGTTTTTTCTTAATACTAGAGAATATTGTATTTCAAAAAAATTATTCCTTTTTAACATTTTTATAGGTTTTCAAAATTTATTTTATTATATATTGACAAATTATATAATTTTTATTTTTAATTGACAATAGTTACATATATTTATGGGGTAAAATGTGATGTTTCGATATATATATGTTATGAAATACTAAGTTAATTAACATAACTATCACCTCACATACATATAATTTTTTGTGGTGTGAACATTTAAAATCTCTATATGTAATTAAATTAAATATGCATTACATTATTATTAACTATAATCTCCACATTGGGCAATAGATCTCAAAAATTAATCTTCTTGTCTAATTGAAACTTTGTATCCTTTCACCAACATACATCCAGTCCTCTCTCCTCTCCTTACCCTGTGGTAACCACCATTCAACTCTCTACTTTTATGAGTCTGACTTTTTAAGATTCCGCGTATGAGTAAGATTATGCAGTATTTGTCTCTTGTTCCTGGCTTCTTTCACATATCTGGACATAATGTCCTCCAAATTCATTATGTTGTTTCAAATGACAGGATTTTCTTTTTCTTTAAGGCTGAATGGTATTTCATTCTAATGTATATGTATCACATTTTCTTTTTTAAAAAAATTTCAGTTTAATATGAGGGTATGAATGATTAGGTTACATTGTTTGCTTTTCTAAGGTAAAATTCAAATTATAGTTGACCCCTTCACCCATTATGCCTGTTAGGTGAGAGCTTACCTTTCTTCTTCCCCCTCTCCTTTTCACATTTCTCTCCTTCCCCCCACTTGAATATAATTGTGTTTGTCTCTCATGTGAGTGTGTAATTATCTGATGGTTTCATATTAGTATTGAGTACATTGGATACTTGCTTTTCACTCTTGTGATACCTTACTAAGAAGAATGTACTTCAACTCCATCCGGGTAAATGAAAAAGATGTAAAGTCTCCATGTTTTTATGGCTGAGTAGTATTCTATGATATTGTGGTATATGAAAACATATACCACAGTTTTATTAATCCATTCAAAGGCTGATGGGCACTTGGGTTAATTCCACATGTTGGCGATTATGAACTGAGCTGCAAGAAACATTCTAGTACACACATTTCTTTATCCATTCATCCATTGATAGGCAGGCAGGTTGATTCCATATCTTGGCTATTGTGAATAATGCTGTAGTGAATACAACAATGCAGGTATCTCTTTGATATTCTGACATCAGTTCCTTTGGATATATACCCAGATATATACTGCTCGATCCTGTGGTAGTTCTATTTTTAAAATTTGGAGGAACCTCCACACTATTTTCCATAATGGCTGAACTAATTCAGACTAACAATGTATAAATGCTCTCTTTCTTTATATTCTCACTAGTGCCTGCTACCTTTGATGATAGCCATTCTAACAGGTCTGAGGTGATTTCTCATTTTGGTTTTAATTTGCATTTCCATGACAATTAGTGACAGTCAGCATTTTTTCATATACTTTTAGGCCATTTTTGTGTCTTCTTTTGGTAAATATCTATTTAGATCCATTGCTGTGTTTTAATCAGGTTATTTGTTTTCTTGCTATTGAGTTGAGTTACTTCTATATTTTTCATATTAACCCCTAATCAGATGTGTCATTTGTAGATATTTTCTTTTTTTGTTTTCTTTACTGTGTAGAAACTTCCTAGTTTGATACTATTCTTTTTGCCTATTTTTGCTTTTATTGCCTATGTTTTCTTCTAGGAGTTTTATAGTTTCTGGTCTTATATTAATATTTAAGCTTTTAATGCATTCTGAGTTAATTTTGTGTATCATGTGACTTAAAGGTTCAATTTCATTCTTCTGTATGTGGATATCCAGTTTTTCCAGCACCATTTATTGATGAGACTATCTTTTCTTCATTTGTGTGATCTTGGCCCCTTAGTCAAAGATCAACTGACCATAAATACATGGATTTATTTCTGGGTTCTCTGTTCTGTTCCATTAGGCTGTGTGTCTCTTTTTATGCCATTACCATGCAGTTATTTTGTCTTTTTAAACGAGGTCTTGTTGTATTGCTTGGTTTTAACTGCAGTGGAATCATCATAGCTCACTACAACCTCAAACTCTTGGGCTCAAGCAATCCTGTTTCAGCCTCCCAAAGTGCTAGGATTACAGGCATGAGCCACTGCTCCTGGTCTAGTATCTCATGCTGCTTTGATTAGTATGGCTTTGTAGTGTATTTTTAAATTAGTAATTTGATGCTTCCAGCTTTCTTCTATTTGTTCAAGATTGCTGCAGCTAGGGGGGGTATTTGTGGTTCCATCTTATTTTAGAATTATTTTTCTACTAATGAAAAAAATGTCTGGGTGGAGGGAGGTGGATTGGAGGGTTCACTTCTGTGGTTTATCTTACAAGGGTACAAGTGAATCTTTCTATGAGTAGAATATGAACGTTTTAACACAATAACTAAGAAAATGACATGAAGGCTATGTTAACCAGTTTGATGGAAGTGTTTTGGATTGTGAAAACACCATAATGTACCCCAGAAGTTCATTAATGTACACAGTTACCATTTAATAAAAAAAAAAAATGTCATTGGAATTTTGATAGGGATTGTGTTGAACATACAGATCACTTTGGGGAGTATGGACATTTTGACAGTTGATTTTTTGTGATCCACGAACATAACATCTTTCCATTTATTTGTGTCTTCTTAAATTCTTTCATCAGTATTGTCTAGTTCTTAGTGTACAGATATTTTACCTTATGGATAAATACATTCCTAAGCATTTTACATGTTTTTGGATACTGTAATGAAAGGTATTATTTATTTATTTACTTCTTATTTAGAGATAAGGTTTCACTGTGTTGCCTAGGCTGGTCTTGAACTCTTGGGCTCAAGGAATTCTCCTACTTCAGTCTCTTGGATACCTGATAAGTGGGATTATTTTCTTAATTTTCATTTTGAATAGTTCATTGTTAGTGTATAGAAATGCTCCTAGGTTTTGTATGTTGATTTTGTATTTTGTATTTACTGGTTCTAATAATTTTTTGGTGTAATCTTTAGGGTTTTCTATATGTAAGAGTCATGTTGTCAGCAAACCAAGATGCTTTTATGTCTTCCTTTCCAATTTGGATATCTTTTACTTCTTTTTCTTGCCTAATTTCTCTTCTTAGAAATATGTTGAGTAGGCATTTTTGTCTCATTCCTTTTAGAAGAAAAACTTTCAGCTTTTCATCATTAAGTATGATGTTAGCTGTGGGCTTGTCATTATAGAACCTTTATTTTGTTGAGGTGCATTTCTTCTATCTATACCTAATTTGTTGGGAATTTTTACCATGAAAGTTTGTTGAATTTTTTTCATTTTTTTGTGTGTCTATTGATATGATCATTTGACTTTTGTACTTCATTCTGTTAATACAGTGTATCACATTTACTGGTGCATATGTTGAACCATCCTGCATCCCCAAGATGAGTCCCTCTTGATCATGATGAAAGATACTTTTAGTGAGCTGTTGAATTTTATTTGCAAGTATTTTGGTGAGGATTTTTGCATCTGTTGTCATCAGCAATATTGGCTTGTAATTTTCTTTTTTTGTAGTGTCCCTTCTGGCTTTGGTATCATGGTAATGCTGTCCTCGTAAAATGAGTTCTAAAGGATTCTTTCTTCTTCTGTTTTTTTGGTTTTTTGTTTGTTTGTTTGTTTGTTTTTTTGAGACAGAGTCTCACTATAGTGCCCTGAGTAGAGTGTTGTGGTGTCAAGCTCCTAGCAACCACAAGCTCTTGGACTCAAGTAATCCTCTTGCCTCAAAGGGTCTTCCTCTTGCCCAGGCTGGTCTTGAACTCTTGAGCCCAAACAGTTGACTTGCCTTGGCCTCCCAGAATATTAGGATTTTAGGCATGAGCAACCATGCCCGGACTCTTTCTTCTTTAATCTTCAGAGGGGGTTTAAGAAGGTTGGTTAAATTGGTCTTTAGATAAGACAAAATTGGCTACAGCAGATAACATTTGCAAAGAGAAGTAAAAGCCAATTTTATAAAGGTAAATTGAAGCTAGATTATGAGAGATCTCAAACTCCAAATTAAGGGTTAATAAGATATGTCTAAGTTAAGGAATAATAAGATATGTACTGTGTAAGTTAGATTTTGGTAAAAGGTGTTTGTATTCATCTCAACAGGACAGAATTTAGGGTATAAATGTGGTTAGAAATGAAAGGATTGTTCAGTTTATATGGACTCATATAAGGAAAAGGAGAACTCAAAAGTGACTCCAAAATGACAAAAAGTCAGTCTAATAAATTATACTTTATGGTATAAGTATAAAAAAATGCTTTTTTGCTGGTGTTTTTTAATAATGCCTTTCCTGATTTTAGAAGTTTCTAAGCTTTTTAAAATAAGAGATTATATCAGTCTTGTTCAAGTTTTTTCTTACCCTAATACATGGTAAGATCTTAGCAAATATTTGCTGAAAAAATAGTTTAAGTTTTTTCATTCTTTAACATGAACTTTTTAATAAATTTGTACATGCATCAAAATTATTCTGTTATCTATTTCCCAAGGTAACACTATACTAAATGTACCTTTTAAAGTTTTTTACTTTCCTGGCAAACATACAGGAACTTCAGAGTCTGTATTTTGATGCCTCAAAAATAATTTTCTTCTTAATAGTTATTGGGATATGGAACTTGGGAGTGGAAATTGCAATGGTTATTAGGTTATTAGAATTAAAACTTTTAGGACATGGACTTGAGAAAATGTAAACTGACATAACCTTTCTAAAGGGCTTTAATTTAATAAACACTAAAAACTTAGGTGCTTCAGGAATTTTGCTAGATGCTAGGGTGCAATAATGAGCAAAAGAAACCAGCCCCTAATCTCAAAGAATTTACAGTCTCCTGGAAAATGCAGACATAAAATTACTAGTTTGATGAGTGGTATGAAGGAAAAATTTATGGAGTTGAACAAGTATTTATTAGGAGAACCTCATCTAGTGAGGAAAGATTTTCTTGAAGAAATGTGTTGATCAGGGATCTGAAAGAGTAATAGTAGCATTGGGGTTAGTGCAAAAGTGTACCAGATAGAGGTGGCACCTGTGGCTCGAAATGGTGGGGCATTGGTCCCATATGCTGGAGGTGGCGGGTTCAAACCCAGCCCAGGCCCACAACTGCAAAAAAAAAAATTCCAGATAGAGGGAAAAGCATGAGGCCATGAAATGGGGGAAACACTTAATTTCAGGAAATGAAAAGAGGGCAAATATGTCTTGAAATTGGAAAGAGGTGACAGAAGTGAAAAGATGAGAGAACTGGTGGCCAAAGTCCAGATCATGACATTATGAATGATAATCCTTAAAGGTTTCACTTCCCAGAATTTATAATGGAAAAATTATCAGACAAATTATACAAAAATATAATGGTGTTCATTGTGATTAATTTTGTATCAATGAAAACTTGGAAACAAAAATCTTCAATAGAGAATTATCTAAAGAAATGTTGGTTATTACATCCATACAGTGGAATATGATAACACTGTTAATATTATGTTACATATGTCCTTGACATAAAAAGATGTTCAAAAATGTTGGTTAACTAAAGCTTAGGTTGCAAATGATATATTTTTATGAATGTATAGAATATAGTAATAATTTATTGATTATAAACAAATATTGTAACATGATTTAGTGACAAAACAATCAAAGAGAAAGTTACTTTTGTTATATAGTATAAGAAAAAAAGTTGGGAATAATAATGATGAAAAAGCTCTAAGGACAGATGTTTAGTCTGTTGAATTGAGGTTATTGATGATTGGAAAGTAGTAGAAACTCTCTATTGATAGACATTAATAATTTATGTATAAAAGCCTCAATCTTGCTAACTAAACCAATATTTTGCCATGATCTGGGGACAATTTTCCAAGGGCCAAGGACATTCTGGTTAACCATGTATGTGCTTCCCAATAAAAACACCCTAATAGAATGAATGAAAAACTCATACTATGTTGTAAATATCCAGGGAGATGGTATGTAGATTATAATAGTAAATCTTTAATTTACGTCATGAGCAAAAGCCTGGGCAGCCTCTGACATACAGGAATTAGTAGCTTAAAGTGTCTAGTAAGGCAAATGACCCTGACATATCTTATAGAACTGTTGTATGATATGGTTCATGTAAAAATACTAAATATCTCTGCTTATTAAATAGTATACATATGGTTGGTCTTACATTTTAAGCATTCAAAATTACCCAGCAAACAACTATCCTAAGATAAATGAATGCCATTTATAAAAAGATGGATAATGTAACCTGTGAAGTGAGTTTCGTCAACTGAACCAAATTTCCTCTTATTAAATGTCATCTTACAGTCTTTTTCATTTATCTTAAAGAGCTTCATTTATCTTAAACTAATAATGATATTGGTTTAAAATATTATTATTATTATTATTATAATATTCTAATTGTCTTTATAACTGGAGTCAATTTTGTAATACTGCTGCTTCAGTACCTGTAAGGAAAGCAGAAGGATCTGTCACTATCACTTAACTTTCACCACTGTACAGGAGAAAAAATATGTTTTCTTCTATTCATCCTAGGTTCATGAGTGAGACCTCTATAATAAAAATTTATTTTACACAAATTCTACATAATTTGGGAGCCTTCATAAGGAAATGAAAACTAAGAAATATTTAAAATGGAGTTTTTTAATGGTAGATTTGATGAAGAGTGGATAGTTGTAGAAACATGATATGGGAAGAAATGGTAAGACCTAGTGGTAATAAACTGGAAGAAATCTAGTAATCTAGCACCATGTATGTGCTTCCCAATAAAAATACCCTAATAGAATGAATGAAAAATTCATACTATGTTTTTCATAATATGTTTTTCAAAATATGTTTTCTTCTATTCATCCTAGGTTCATGAGTGAGACCTCTATAATAAAAATTTATTATTTTATTATTTTCTCATTTTTCTCTGTGTCCCTTCATCTTCAGACATAAGGATGTTCCTCCCTCCCCTCCCCTTGGTATAGGGATGAACCTCTCACATGAGAGCCTACTTCAGGGAAAGGTTGGAAAATCCTTCTTAGGTATTATGACTTGCTTCAGAGGAGTAGGGTTAGGGGAAGGTCAGAGTGACCTTCTTGCTTCTGCTGTCTTCTCAAATTCCTGTAGTTTACAATATTTAACATGTCAACATGCCATATTTTGGGGTAGTGTGTTCTGAAACCCATCACCACCACATTTAAATGAGACAACACGGTACATAGAACATTCTGGTTTAGAAGTACATCTATGACAATTGTTAAACAGATGAGACTCTAAGTCTAGATTTTTGTTCATTCCACTTGCAAAACTAAATCATTTGAGAGGAACTGTTCTTTACAATGATTGCTTCACTCAAATAATAATGATATGTAGTTTTTGTAAAAGTTTTTAAGAACCCATCCATATATTTCATCATTGTAAGGTTGTGATATATTTTGCAGACCTTAAAATGGAAGTTGATTATGTGTTTTGGTCAGGTTCTTCTAATAGCTGTGTATTATGGTTTTGTTATGGTTTGTTTGGCCCTGCCAGGTCTCATATTAAAGTTCCATCTCAGCCATTGGAGATGGGGCCTGGTAGGAGGTGTTTGGATCATAAGAGTAGGTCCCTCATGAATGACTTGGTGTCATTCTTGTTGCAGTGAGTGAGTTCTCACTGTTAGATCCCATGAAAACTGGTTATTGAAAAGAGCCTGGCACTTCCTCCTTTTTCTCTTGCTTCCACTCTTGCCATGTGGATTCTGCACCTTGGCTTCCCTTCCATTGTGAGTGGAAGCAGACTGAAGCCCTCATCAGAAGCAATTGCTGGCACCATGTTGTACAGCCTGCAGAGCAATGAGTCAAATAAACCTCTTTGTAAAAGAAACTGCACAGCCTCAGATATTCCTTTATACATAAACGGACTAAGACACCATCCCTAGCCAAAAGTGATTAGGAGATTAATGAATTGAAAGTACCCATAGCAGGAAAATATACCAATGTTACAGACTAAGCAGTCTGTATCTACCAGTATTATAGACTCAAGAGTTGCTCAATCAGTCTGCCTCACTATAAATTTAGGGCAAAGGAATGACAAAATATGTATTCCCTCTACTTCTTTATAAGTGGAACTCTGATTTTCTTTAAGTACTAGGTTTTGTGGAGATTCCCTAAGATTGTGTTTCTTATTTCTTTTTCATTTACCTGGAACCTTTATTATCCTTTTCGGAATAGAACAAAAAAAGTACCACAGTGGTAATGCAGCTTTTCTATCCAAATTCAGAATCCAGAATTTTTTTTCTAATTATATTTCAGCTTTCCTCTTATTTTTAAAGATTCCAGTGTACTTCTTAGCTTAGTTTGATCACAGGACTAAGTTTAAGGGCCCTTGTCATAACCTGGGTTGGTGAAGATTTAGTAGTGACTGATTTGTGTAAAGAGTGCTGAGGATATGCAATGGGAATTCTTTTCCTCACACTCTACTTTCTTCAATTTGTACAGCAGCAAGATAAGTCCTAAAAGCACATCGATTATATCCTTGAAGTAAGGCAAGAATCCTTGCATTATTTTTCTTTACATTTTTTGCCTGATGTGGCTTAGATCTGGAGGAAAATAAGGCAAACCTATAGCATGGCAGAGAAGAGTTCAGGGACACAGGGTAAATGTGATACAAGGCGAACATGAGACGTTCAGGAGAAAGAAAGGGGAAGGTGTGAAGTTTCTGAGGATAGTTATCATGGCATGAAGTTGAAAATGATATTTGAAGTTAAGATGGAAAAAGACTGAGCTATATCAAGGAACTGAAATAAGCTGGTTTATGTGTAATATAGCTTGTATTAGATGACTTCTCAAGATTCTTTACATTTGTAGAAATAAGGAACTGGTAAGAAAGAATAGTTTTTAGGAAAGGCAAGAATGAGAGATTTATACATTAAAAAAAGAAAAATAGGAATAAGATAATAAACAGAATAAGAAATAACCCACAAAAAATTAAAAAGGCAAAATATAAGGGAACAGAAAGTTATAAAATCTAAAAATAATGGAATTAAAGAAATTTAAGATAAAAAAAATGTTTCAAATGATTACTTTGCACTTATTATAGACCTTTTTAATGTGCCAATAACATGTTGAGAAAGTATACTCAAAGTATGGAAAAATATTTGTATTCATCATTTTTATATTTACATGGCATGGATATTCAATGTTTAGGAAATTTACATTGAATTAAAATTTTAGTTTTTTCAGATTTATCATTCCCGATTTATAATATTAATATGACTTGATTCTACATTATGTAATTCATGGATAAGATAGTATGAAGATTTTAATCCATGACTGAAGTCTTTCCTTTGCTCACAGTCTGTTTCTACTATTCTGTTATACACATTCAGAGAAGCTGATTATAGAATAGACTAAAAACGTTAACACTATCAGAAGGAGGTATCATAGGAGATAAAGCCACATATAAATAATTTTTTTTCGTATTGCCTTTTTTCCATCAATTAGGAATTTTTATTTTTGTAAACTGACTTAAGCAAATATTTTTATGCAAACTCTTAGGATTTGGTTGATAAGGACCATTGCCAATTATTATAAAGGGAAGTTTTGGATCAAATTCTATCATATAATATACATTTTTTAAAAAAGCAAAAAGGCACAAAATAGTCCTACTCCTTATTTTATAAGCTTGATGAAATCCCAGCTCTCTATTATTTAGGTGCTCTGACAGCACTTTGCATGAAACATGCACTTAATATGTACATGAAAATATTTGGGGGACAGAATTTTGCTACCCTTGTTTTTTTAAATCAGGTCTCATAATGCTCCTAACCAGTGAGTATACGTACATGGCAACTCTCAGATATGTTACTGGGGTGTATATATGGTCAGCAAAGCTTCCTGGGTTTTTGTAAGTATTTCTGCAAAGTGAGTCAGTGCCTTTGAAATATTCAGGCCCATCTACAGATTTGGAACATTGCTATTTTTTCCTTCAATGCAAAACATGTTTTAATATTCATTAGATATTCATTAGTCTGATTATCAAATATCTCTTTCTTTGGTCACTAGAGACAGGCATGGCTGAAATATTTTCTGATTAAATGTTGGTTATACAGAAAAGCATATAATAATATCATTATATTCTCCCTACTCTCCCTTCTCTCTCTTAGACACCCATTGTTATTCTCTCATATTTACGTCTGTATGTAGAGTCAGACTCACATAAACATATACTCATGTGAACACATATTTTTTAAATCTTCCCTATTATGCAAATGAGTAGGAAACTTCCCAAGTTGCTTTTGTGTACATGAAAAAACAAATCTAATTTGGTGTTCAAAATACTTAATAATGTATGCCTCCCCCCAACTCTTCAAACTCATTTTCTGTTATTTCATTCTCTATGTTTCATGCTTCAACGTCTCTGAACATCTCATAGTTCCTTGGGTATGCTGTACCATTTTCAGCCTCTGTTCCTTTACATATTCGGTTCTGTCCTGGAATGTCTTCTCTTGTCTTTTTTATCTGGCTAAATCTTTAATACTTGTTTCAGAGGTACAGTCTTGTATGCATTCATTTACTAGTTTTCTGTGTGAAATTACTGCTTCCTCTGTATTCCTATAACATAATATTTTCTATAAAACTTGATTGTGGCAATAATCATCATTATGATGGAAGAATTATATTATGATAGCTAAAAATATTGGTTGTATTGTGTAAATTTAACTACTTATCTTTTCCCACATTATTTTGTAGCTTATCTGCTTGTATTTTTCCCAAATACACTGATACTAACCTACCCCCTCATATGGCACTATACCTGGGCATGTGGAAGGTGCTCAGCAAATCTATGTATGAAAGAATGAATATAAAAATGTGACTTTTCAGTACATAGTATTAAAGATAATGTGTGATCATAATTGTTCTCTAAAAAATATAGAATAGAGACAGATACAGTGTGAATAGAATGCAAAAGCCATGAGGAAAGAGTATCTTTTTCCTATAGAATATATTATAGAGAATTTTATGGATATGTTAGAGCTAGCAGTTCTAAACATTTTTGGCATTAGAGACTGGTTTCATGGAAAACAATTGTCCATGGACATGGATGGGGGAGGGAGAGGAACCTGATAGGAGGTGGAGCTCAGGTATTGATTTGAGCAATGGGGAGAATGAAATACAGATGAAGCTCTCTCACCTCTGGCCTCCTGCTGTGTGGGCTGGTTTCCTAACAGGCCAACATACCTGGCCAGGGGGCAGGGGACTGCGGTGTTAGAAGACTGGAGAAAGCGGAAGAAAATGCAAATAAAATTACTTTTGTCTAAGATGCTTTAGCTTATATTATTGATTGGTGAATTTAGCATTTATGCAGTTATTTAGGGCAATTGTAATAGAATTAAGTAATATTCATCATGAGTATAACATAAAAGATATCAGCAAAATGAGATGAGAAAGGACTGCTATGAGTTGGAAATAAAAGCCATTTTTGTCACTGCTCTTCAATCTTTTTGCTAAATGTACCTCCTAAATGAATTGTGAAAATGGTTATCAGTTTGCACTTTTAAATTAATATTCAAAGTAGTTTTTATCATAATTTTAAGTAGTTACAGATACCATAGTTAACATATTATATATGTTGTGTGCATGCTTTAAATGAATTTTATCAAAACTTTGTAACTCCATATTTAGCTCATTTAATCATGAAAAATGTTCACCACATAATCTAATTGTCCCTATCAGTCCTTATTGCCAAACTACTTATCTAAGTCACATGGTCTGTCATTGACAAGTCTGATTTCATTTTTAAATTAGATGAACAGTCCATGACAGCTGTCCCACTTCTGAATTCTAATTGTGAGGTAGCTATATAGATTGATTTGTAAACATACAGACTGGCAGAAAGGCACAGAGCCTTACTGCAATGAAATGAGAAGGCATCCTTCCCTTTAATTTTTTCTTGCTTTGCTCCTTAAGTGTTATCCCCTAAGATTTTTTTTTTTTTTTAAGAGATTGAATCTCCTCTCTTGCCCAGACTGGAGTGTAGTGGTATAATCATAACTCACGGCAGCCTTGAATTCCTGGGCTCAAGTAATCCTCCTGCCTCAGCCTCCCAAAGTGCTAGGATAACATGTGAACCACCATGCCTGGCGTATCCTCTAAGATCAATGTTTTCTTGAATTATCCTTTGCTTTATCTTCTGGAGATGTTTATGCTAGGGAACAATGCACCAGAACAAGGTTAGGGATGGGTAAAAGGTATCCTTTCTTGTTTGTAATGTACAAACAAAGCAATTGTAAAGGGGAAAGAAGGAAAGGAAAACTGGAGGATTGTAAGTGCATTCTCAGGCAGCCATTTTTAGAAAAGAGCACATATGGAACTTGAGGGTTTGGTAACAGATTAAACATCTATATCTGGATTACCTATGAAAAGTTTTTGTTTACATTTTCTTGAAGACTGCTGGAATGAGTTGTGTCTATGTAACATAATAGGCATAACACTATGCTCACAAGATAAATTGACTGTGACACTCAAAATATACTTTCTGGTGCTTTAATGAGTACATTACACCAGTACCCTTTCTATGTCTTACATTCAAGAGCGTCCCAAACACTGCAATCCTATTGCTTACCAATTGCAAAAGAAGAGAGGGGATGTATATGTGAATGGTCAGAGACTAGGTTGTCCAAAAGAGAAGTCCCTTTCTTAAGTATAAAGAACAGGATGAAGAGTTTGACATTCTAAAAATAGGCAGAAAGCATCTCCAGGGATTTTAATGAGTTCCACAAGATAGTAATAAGACTGGTCATAATTTTTGTTTCATGAAAATACATTTTTATCTGTGGAGTGATGAATAAGAATAGGATTAATTACTAATACCCTACTGCATTAATATTGACTCATCATTATTTATATACAAGAAAAGAAACTTTTTTTTTCTTTTGAGACAGAACCTCACTCTGTCCCCCTGGGTCAAATGCCATGGCATCATAGTTCACAACAACCTCAAACTGAGGCTTGAGCAATCCTCTTGCCTCAGCTTCCCAAGTAGCTAGGACTACAGGCACCTGCCACAACACTCAGCTAATTTTTCTATTTTAGAAAAAGTTTCTATTTTAGAGGAAGAAAACCTCCTCAGGTTGGTCTCAAACTCCTGAGCTCAAGCAATCTACCTATTTTAGCCTCCTAGAGTGCTAGGATTACAGGCATGAGCCACTGTGCTTGGCCAAGAAAAGAAACTTTTAAACTTGGATTTCCTTGTGGTTTTTTTAAACTTTATTTTTTAACTGAAAAACTATTCATTTCTAGCATGAAACATATACAAAATTTTTATTTTCACTTTAGAAAGTTTTCATTTTAAAGATTGGCTTACATGGATATCATTATGAAAATGCTTAAAGTAAATGTTTATACCAATATTGATCTAAGATTCTGCCTGTAATATTTTAAAGATATCTACCATTACTTTATGAACCCAATCTTTGTATTGAGTTATAATGCAATACAATATACAATTAAAGTCTGGCCAAAATTAGGAGAGCTTTCTATTGAGAAATTCACTTAGCTGTTTAAAAAACATTTAAAGATGTTTCTATTTTAAGGCTGGGCATGGTGGCTCATGTCTGTAATCCTAGCACTCTTGGAGGCCAAGACAGGTGGATTGCCTGAGCTCACGAGTTCGAGACCAGCTTGAGCCAGAGTGATATATATCTCATCTCTAAAATTAGCTGGGCATTGTGGTGGGCACCTGTAGTCCCGGCTAGTTGGGAGGCTGAGGCAAGAGAATCACTTGAGCCCAAGAGTTTGAGGTTACTGTGAGCCGTGATGCTACAGCACTCTACTAGGGCAACAAAGTGAGAATCTGTCTCAAAAAAAAAAAAAAGAAAAAGAAAAAAAGAAAGTTTGTATTTTAGCCACACTGAATTATTGGTATGTAGCTAGAAAGAATATGTGACAATCAATTTATTCCCATTGTTGTATTATACTACGTGTGTGTGTATGTGTATAAACAAGAATCTGTGCTAGAGTGAAAACAACTCCATATCATGCTTATAGCTCAGAAATATAAAATACATTCTGTGGCTATAACAAAAAATATTCCAGCAGGTTCAAAAGAGTTTGAAATAAGAAGCCACCCATTTTCTTTTTGTAGAAGCAGTAGCACTTTGCAGATAAGCTATTCTACCTTCAGAATAGTATAGTAGATGGTTTTATGGAACTTGCTGATTACAAAAATCCACACTTCTACCTTTTTTTCTTACTGGCAGGTGTTCTATTGGCTTGCAGCCAGAGGCTGTGAGTATAGTGCAGCCTGCGGTGTCCCCCAGAGTGCTGAAAATGCCAGCAATCCAGCTGGCTGCTTATAATTGCATTGATTGTGGTCTGACAACCAGAACTTCAAGAAAGAAATGTGATGAATATAGAAAAGTATTTTACAAACTTGATCAGATTACAGATTTCATCTCTTTTTTTTTCTTTCCTCCATAGATATGATATCTGCACTTATAAAAATAAGCCCTGTGGAACACTGGGTAAGTTTTCTAACAAAAGGAAGATAGTTCAGATTGTCTCTTTGGACCACCGACATTACTGTTTATTATTAATTTGATAATTTTCCTTTCTCATACATCTAAAAACTGTCAAGCCTGACCTTTGTGGATATGTCCATAACTAGGAAACAAATATTCCCGTAAAATGTTATGTAGATTTCATGATCTTGGTAACTGGAATGATGATTAAAATTAACTTAAAAGATAATTTAAAATCATCAAATAATAATTATAAATCAAAGTTACTGCTCATTTTTATATAATCTATCTCTGTAATATATTTTTTATCAAGGAACTTGAGAACAAGTAAAGGAAATCAGCATCTTTAAATCCCAGCATAGAAAGGAAAAAGAAAAAAAGAAATCTGGGGATACTTAAAAGGGAAACATTAAGAATAATACTTATTTTGGTACAATTTTGTGAAAAGGAGATAGCCCCATAAATTAAGATACTATGGGAAGTTTTCAGTACCCAAACAACATCAACAAAAAAGCCATTTTGTAAAATATTATAGCCAGAGGTGAAAAAGGACAGGATTATATTTTTTGTATTCTCTAAATATCATTTGTTTTTAAAAAAATATTTCTGTAGTATTCTAGAATTTTAAAAGTTACATTTTTATTACAGAACATAATTTTATAATGATTGAAAGTTAACTGCAAATAAAACGCACAAAAATGGTAACTATCTAGTAGACTAAATTTTAAGCAACTAGAGTTAATTAAAAGAACAGGATCTTTTTTATGATAAATCTTTTAGTGTCAGAGAGAATTTACAGACTCAGAAGGTAAGCAACTGAAGGTGAATTCTCTAGTATCCTAATGACAAATCTCACCTTTCTTCCTGGTAAAAAAAAAAAATTTGAAACTGATTCTTATGTACCTCATAAGCATTTTGGGAAGATCAGGTAAAAGTAGGTAAGATTTGGAAGAAAAAGTGTTACCATTTTTTGGGGAGTGCAGTGAGAGACACTCTATAGAGATTAAAATTTCTCTTGATGCTTTTACCTGCCTTCCCAGTCTTCTCCTACCCTATTTCCTTCAGGATTTGTGGCAAAAGAAGAAATCCTAATTAGCCAAGTCTGGGTATTGATGGTGGAGAAATTTGCTAGCTAAAAAGCATAGTAGAGCTCTGCTGAGAGAGCTCACATCAAAAAGACTTACTTTGTAGCATTTTAGGTTTACAAAAGCAATATAATCCAACCAAGGGGTCCCCAAACTGGAAACTAACAATTGGCTTTGACAGTTTCAGTGTATTACATTTCGTAGTTTATTTAAGCTCTTTGTTCGTCAATGTTCTTATCAATGAATTAGGGGCAATATTCTCATTGTGTTGAAGGGAAAAAAATATAAGTATGTTTACTTAAGAATTACTATAAAAATGAACTGGTGTTATTATGTGATATAGAAATTGCCTTTTATGTTTAAATTTGCTGTTCAAATCTGCTAAGAATTTACTAAGTGCTTAAATCATTTTAGATATAATAGATACTATGCCTCAAAGCAGTAAGCTAGAACTTGTATATTTCTAGTATATATATTTTGAGGACATATATATGTAAGTCTATATATATGGACATATATGTATAATTCTCATTTTATAGATATTGTTTTTCTTGTTTTTGAGTGTAGATTATTGCATTGAATTATGCTCTTCTGTGTAATTAGTAATACCACTGCCTAGTACTTTTGCTGTTGTTTTTGCCAAAGATTTGAGGTATATTCTTATCCTACATGTTCTTTTATTTTTAACAAAATATTGTGTTAAAACTTTCAACTAGTTTGAATTTCTAGAATCAATAGATTAATAGTTGGGTACATGTCAATTCATTTTCAAGCTCAATTAAATTATGTTTCATTATACATGATTATATTTTATATTATTTCTTGTAGTAAAAACTGAATGAGCTGTGTATATATACATGTGTTGACCTCCATTTGTGAAAACTATATTATCAGTACAGAATTGATGAGATTATTACTTTTTGAGTTGTCATTCTAGTAACTTTTATGCTGATTTTTACACTGATTTTTGTAACTTAGTAATTCTTGTGACCAATTTTAACATGGCTAAGCAGGTTTAAGGGTGCAAACTGTGGCCATCAAACTGAGGAAATCTAAATGGCCCAAATAGCAATCAAACCCCTGTTAACACAGTCACACATAAGAACTTTGACAGCTTCAATTTTATAGGGGTACAGAAAATAGTGGAGTATGTGTTGAAAACACAATAGAATTTAAAATACTCTTTCCTTTTATTTAATATTTACCTATATATTTCAACAAGTAGTAGTTTCATAAGTATATTCTTTCTTACGATTTTATATCAGACATCAGAGGTAAATATGTGCTTATAAATATGCCTTGAGGAATAATTGAGAATTCTCAATTCTCAGCCACATGACACATACCAAAAAGCAACACAGAAACAACAAAAAACTTAATAACTAACCAATGGAATAATATGTATATTTGGGGGCTGGGCACAGTGGCTCATGCCAATAATCCCAGCATTTTGGGAACCTGAGGCTAGGGGATTGCTTGAGGCCAGGAGTTTGAGGTTGCAGTAAGCTATGATTCCAGCAAGAGCCCATCTCTAAATATATGTATATATTTACATATACATGTTTATTTATTTATTTATTTATTGGGGGGAGGGGAATATAAGACATGTCAATTTAAAGTGACATGTAATTCTGTTTGTTTGTTTTTTAATAAAAAAAAAATCCCACATTCCATAAAGCTGACACATGAACAATGTTCAGAGTGATTTTGTTCTTCCCATGTTGTGGGCCACATTGAACCCAATAGCTTAAATTCAGATAATATACTACAGCTTCTTTTTTATTCTCACTGTCTGTATGTGTTGGTGGTGATTAAATGTGACAGTCATTAAATATTCTTAATTAACCCCACCAAAATTGTTATCCTGATCTATTAGTCCCTCTTTTTATGTCTTCATTTTCAAATCCCAATACCCGCTAAGTAAATGGATGGACAGCACAAGGGTATCACCAGTCTTTATAACTCTGTGAGGCAGAAATTAACTCCTTCTCCCAAAACTTCCCCCCTCATATAGAACAGTGATAAAAGCAATCTATTAGCAAATCTAGCACTAACCTCAACTTAGTTCCAATGTATTTATTGTGTTGATATTTACATTAGTAAATACAGAGAAACAATTTCTAGAGCTTTTTTGTTAGTAAAAATATGCACTGAATAGTATTTATTGTTCCAGATAAGTGCAACTAGGAAATTGTACATAGCAAAGAATATTGCCTAGAGCACTTAATAAATGTTCATTGACTTGAATTGCAATTACTTTTGATAGGAAAGTAATTATTAATGTTTGGGTGACGATAGTAGACTAACACAAAAAATGTTTTTTCCTACTTTAACTTCTTCTAAATAACTTTTGTTTCTATGTGTATTACCTATGATTTGGTATTTGTTTCCTTATAACAGGTGACATTTTTTTCTTTTGCACAAAAACTCTTTTTCTAAGCATTGTTTTAAAGTTCTGTACTAATTCACAGAGCCAGATAATCATTTGAAAATAAATATTAAAATTTTACGTATTAAAATTCCTGAGGGGAATTGAAGAGAGATAGGAGAAAGGAAAAATGACACTGAATGTGTGAATGATTTTCCTCCCACTAAGATACTAAAAGAAATGATTGCATCACTATTAGAACTAATTTCAGAAGATTAAAAAAATGCAAAACCTCCCATCTTTAATAGTTCGTTCTTTTTCTCTTTTGAATCATTCATCTTATTTTTATAAAAGTGTCATTTTAAAAAATCATTTGGGATTCCCCCCCCTTTTTGTGACCAAAAAGCTGCTTATATATTTTTATGAACCCACTAAACTTAAACAGATCTCTTTAGAAAAATAATGTGGATATATTTTGCTTTCTACAGCCTGAAGAATGTTAAAATAGAAATGCTTTCTTGAATTCCCTTTTCTGGCTCAAGTTACTAGGTGGTCCCAAGTTACCAGAAGTAAAATTTATAAATCTAACCCCTAGTCTAGACATTTTCCAGCACTGACTGCAGTTCAAAAAATATTAATGTCTAGCCGGCAAAGTGAAATTCCCCCCAGTGATTTTGCAAATGACTAGAAAGTTAACCTTTTGCCAACTGCTCCTTCTGTGCGTGGAGGTTATTAAAAAGAATCCAGGCATTTATAAGTATGGGCTTTTTAAGACTGAAACACCTTGGCTTGACCCTTTGTGTCTCTTTCTGTTTATTCAGGCTTGGCCTCTGTAGCTGGAATGTGTGAGCCTGAAAGGAGCTGCAGCATTAATGAAGACATTGGACTGGGTTCAGCTTTTACCATTGCACATGAGATTGGTCACAAGTGAGTGAGTTTAAGAAAATCAAAATAAATTTTAGAACTCCACTCTTGAACAACTCATAACTACTGTGTGGAAAGCCTGTGCTCAACCATATTTTATTGCCTTTTTGTCTGATTTCAGTAAAGGATGTTATCATTTTGAGTAGTGGAATAAATCATCTTAAGAACTGGAGACTTGTTAAATAATCTTTGTGATTCAATGACTAGCATCTTCAGGGGTGAACACACCACACTTAAGTTTTGGTATATATATTTGAAAAGCTTTAGCTTTAGCTCAGTCTCTTCAATATCTGGCTCCTGATAAGGTCCGGTTGTTTAAGTGATCTTTATTTTCCTTAAGTGGCAACATATACATATACATACACATATACATATATATTTTTTTTAAATCATTGACGGCACAACCATGAAATGTACTTTTAGTTTTCACTCTGCATACAGCTGCAAGCATACTTTTTTTTCAAGGCATAAAGATGTGCAGACATTGCTATGTAACTTGTATTTTCAGGTGCATTTGTGTGTCATTGAAAAGAACTGTTACAAGTGTAGTGAGATCTCATCCTTACTTCTTTTTAGGAGGACCTGAAGTTTAAAATATTTGCTTTAAATGAATCTGTGCCAATGGAAAACTATCCTTATACCCCCTCAATGGCAATAAAACCCTTTCTTTATTTCAAACAGCAGGCCATAGTAAATGTAAAACCTTATTCATATGGAGGGAGAGAAGTTTGACAATATCTTTCCTCATTTCAAACATTTGTGTTCCTGTGTCTGAAAGATGACTTGTCTTTAATTAGTCACTTTCTAATGTGATTCTGATGCTCTTATGAAGGTAAAAACTAAGCAAAAGAGCTTTTAATTCACTGAAAGGCAAAGTTTTTACATCAGGAAACCCCTTTTCCTCTAAAATGGAAATTATTAACATTTAGCAAATGACCAATTATATCTGCTAACAAGAAAATGAGAAAACTTCAAAAAGATAGTCAAGCATTTTTAGCTAAAAAGCAGCCTATTCTCAGGGACTCCTCATATTTGTATGATCTAAGTTTTATAATCTCCTTTTTTGATGGTACAGTGGATGAGGAAAAAGAACAAATAAAAATGAATATTTATACACTTGTCTCAGAGGTAATTCCTGAGATAAATTTTTAGTTTAGCTTTTTTCTTTTCAAGTGTGAGTTAAATTGGGTCAGTCTATTGTATTATTTATTTATTCAGTAGACATTATTTATTCAGTAGACATGGGGTCTTACTCTTGCTCAGGCTGGTCTTGAACTCCTGAGCTCAGGCAATCCACCTGCCTTGGCCTCCTAGACTGCTAGGATTATAGGAACCACCATGCTGGCCTATTGTATTATTTTAAAATTGCAGTCAGATTTTATCAAGTTGGTATGGATTTAAGTGGAAATAAAAATAAACAGCAAGTTTAAAATCTGACTTGATTGGAACATAGGAAAAGTCAGTATTACATTTTTAATAAAGTCTTAAAAATATTAGTATTCTAGCTTCTATTGCAGTAAACAGCAGGAGAACAAAAAGAAAAAGCCCTCTTAACCTGGCAGTTTATCTTTAATTCACTTAAAAATCTGGCTCATTAATGACTGTCATATTTTTATGCAAGCAGTTTGAATTTAATATGTTCTGTTAGATTCAATTACATTGGAAAGTTAGGGCAAGTAACATACAGTCAATGAATGATGTGTGTATGAAAGTACTGTTATCTTGTGTATTCATAAGTCAACACATGTATTTCAAGTCCCATTCTTCTATGTACTTAAAGAGCTGAGATGAGAGGTTATCTCTGTTATCTTTTATAAGGATTCTAACTGGACTACCTCCCAGGCTTCCTAGGTTTTTGTTATTGTTGTTGGTCTATGGGCAAATCCTTTAAATTCTTCTCAAGATGAATGGTCTGTACCTTCATCTTGTAGAAAAACTGTGAAAAAGAAGTAAAATATGCCTTTCAAGTTTCATGTACCTTAGAGGAGTGGTCCCCAACTTTTTGGCACTGGGGACCAGTTTCAGAAGACAGTTCTTCCTTGAATGGGGGTGGGGCCAGGGATGGTTTTCAGGATGATTCAAATGCATTACACTTACCTCAGATCATTAGGCATTAGGATTAGATTCTCATAAGGAGCACACAACTTACATCCATAGCCTGGGCAGTTTACAGTAGGGTTCGTACTCCTCTGACAATCTAATGGGAGTGATTTGATAGGAGGCAGAGTAGGGTGGTGATGAAGCAGTGGGGAGTGGCTATAAATACAGATGAAACTTTGCTCACTGCCTGTCTCTCACCTCCTGCTGTGCTGCCCAGTACCTAACTGGCCACTATGACAGTATACTTCTGTGGCATGCAGAGATGGGGAGTGGTGTTGGGGACCACAGAGTTAGGGAATATCTGTTTCATGAATGAATATCTCTTTACTTGTTTTTAAGATGTTAGGGCTTAGCTTTCAGGAACTTAGTAAGTCAACTCTGGCCCAACCCATGTCATCATAAAAATACAGTGATCTCTTTTTCCTGAACCAAAGCAGTAGCCATCATAAATTCAAGGGCTATCTGGAAAGTATCCAGCTATGTAATATGAAAAATAAAGACATATATGGCTGGATACTCCCTTGTATGTCAAATATCTTTTTCAGATCAAGTACATGGAATTTTTTGGAAACTTTATCATTTAGTAGAATGAATGTTAAGTGATGTGATGAAATCTATAGATTCATTACAGTGAAGATAATTTGACCATAAATTTCTGAGAAGAGCTCCTGCTAAGTCACTAGACTATGTGAATATTTTCTACCTTTCTTTAAATTGTGTAGAGTATGATTTTACACCCAGCATATACTCATGTAGGGGAATATAATATCCATCTTGAATAGCTATGGGATAACATTTTCTTTGGCTAGGCCTTAGTGACCACTTTCATTTCTCTCCATTCTTTTGTGAAAACAAGAAATTAGTTTCCTTGTCAAATGAAAAATTGAGGTTTATACTATATTTAAATGACATGTCTAGGTTTAATGTAGGCTATAAGCCAAAGGTACTTAATGAAATCTTATAGGAAAGAATGTTCTCTGAAAGATTTTTAAAATTAATTATATAGTTGCCATTGGTTTTAGAGGTTGAAAAGATTATGATGTCAAAGGGAGATGGCAAGAATTTAGCCAGACATCTAGTATATTGAGAAAGCTATCTAATATATCTAAACTGTACAAAAACAAATAATCTTAAAAAGAGGTCTTAAAAATACTTATTTTTTAAGGAATACATATTCAGGTAGATAGGAGTGAAGTGACAGGATGCCTAGGATTTGCTCTTAGAAGAAAGGAGAAAAAGAAAGAAAAAAAGAAAACATCTTGAATTTTGTAGTCTTGCTAATGTGTTTATGACAGTTTATTATGCTACTCTCCCTGCTATTGTGTTTATCTGATTTTTTCACAAAAATATAGGTTCTAAGATCATACAATTTTTAGTTGTGACATGTCATTTATTAATAATGAATGAATGAATTTAACTCTTGATTTTAAGTGAGTTTTTTAAAATATTAAAAATTGTATTGAAAGCTGTGGGGATATATTGGTTTTGTTTAAGGAAATAAATATTAGTATTTTGTCTTAATAAGAAAACTTTCTATAGAAATTTAGTTAGGAGATGAGTTTTGATGTTAGTCTTACAAAATTAATTAGAAAATACTCTATTTCTGGATACTTTACTTTCTCACGAATACATTTAAAACATTATTTAGGTACATTTTATGAGCAGTAAAAATGCACCCATTTTGTGTATGGTTCCATGAGTTTTACAAATGTGTACAACCCTGTACCAACACTGCAATCAAGATGTGAACATATCAGGGTGAGAGCGGTGGCTCACGCCTGTAATTCTAGCACTCTTGAGAGACCAAAGGCAGAGGATCACTTGAGCTCGGGAATTCAAGACCAGCCTGAGCAATAGAGATACCCTGTCTATACTAAAAAATAGAAAAACTCAGGCAAAACGATTACTCGAGCCCAAGAATCTGAGGTTGATGTGAGCTATAAGGCCACAGCACTCTAGTCAGGGCACCAGAGTAAGACTCTATCTCAAAAAATATAAAAAGTAAAAATAAATTATAAATAAATAAATAAAAGATATAAACATAGCCATAAACTGAAAAAGTCCCTCTTTCCCCTACAGTTAATCTCTACCCTCCTTTCCCAGATAACCAGGAATCTACTTTCTGTCACTGTAGATTAGACATGTCTTTTCTATAGTTTAATTTAAGTGGATTGATACAATTGGCTACCTTTTTGTGCCTAGGTTCTTTCCCTCAGCATGTTTCTTACATTCATTCATGTTGTTGTGGATGAATGTAGTTTATTTTTTTCTGAATAGTATTCCAATCACGTATTACATTTGAGATTGTTTCTATTATAACTACAACTACTATGGACGTCTGTGTAAAGTATTGATAGAGATGTGTGCTATTCATTTTTTAAGTGGTGTCTTGTGAAAAATAGACTTATAAAATGTTGATAATATCAGATTAAAAAATTTTCTTCTGTGGTTTGTACTATGTCCTAACAAATCTTCATATATTTCAAGATATTCTCCTGTGTTTTCCTCTGGAAGTTTTGTACTTTTAGCTTTTATGTTTGTATCTATGATTAATTTTGAGTTAATTTTTATTGATGGTATGAGGTACAGGTTGAGATTTGTCTTTTTTTCATATGACTATGCAGTTATTTTCACCACAATTTGCTTTAAGAGAAAGGTTGCTTTGCAGTTTTCTTCTAGTGCTCTTATTTATGTTTGGTATCAAAGTAAACTTAGTCCTATAAAACAAGTAAGGAAGTATAATATTCTCAGGAAGAGTTTGTACATGTAACATTGATTTTATTTCCTCTTTAAATGTTTGATAGAATTCACCAATAAAAGGCATCTGAATCTAGAATTTCCTTTGTGGAAAGATTTTTAATTAAAAATTTAATTTTCTTTTTATATTTTGAGTAACATTTTCTAAATTTCCTGAAAATCATCTAATTTTTTTTAGAAATTATGTCTTTCAAAGTATTAATGTACTTCAGGTCAATTGTCCAGTTTATTAGCATTCATAGTATGTAATGATATCACCCCGTTCATTCCTGATATTTATAATTTATGATTTCTCATTTTTTATTGATCAGTTTAGTGGTATGTTAATTAATTTTGTTGTTTTTTTAAAAAACACATTTTGATTTCATTAATTCCTTTTATAGTTTGCTCATTTTCTATTTCATTGATCTACTCTTTATTTCCTTCTTTGTACTTACTTTGGGTTTAATTTGTTCTTTTTTAAAATTTTTTTTAAGGAAGAAGCTTAAATTAATGATTTTGAACCTCTCTTTCATAAAATAAGCACTTTTAAAGCTATAAATTTCTCTATATGCCTTTCTTTAGCAGCATCTTACAAGTTTATTGTACTGTATTTTCATTTTCATTCAGTTAAAAATTTTTTGTGTGTTCTTTCTTTTTGGATAGTGATCAAATAATTTACTCTTATTTTAATCATAGCTTTAATGTACATTAATGCAATCATGGGGTACCATGTTCTGGTTTTATATACAATTTGAAATATTCTCATCAAACTGGTTAACATAGCTTTTGCGGCATTTTCTTAGTTATTGCATTAAGACATTTATTTATATATTTATTTTAATTAAATCATTGCTGTATGCATTAATGCAGCCATGGGGTACAATGTGCTGGTTTTATATACAATTTGAAATATTTTTATCAAACTGTTTAACATAGCCTTCATGGCATTTTCTTAGTTATTGTGTTAAGACATTTATATTCTACATTTAGTAAGTTTCACAAGTACCCTTGTAAGATGCACCAAAGATATGGTCCCACTAATTACTCTTCCTTCACCCATTCTCCCCCCTCCCCTCCCCGCCCGGTCCCCTTTCCCCCTATTCTTGGGCTATAATTAGGTTATAGCTTTCATATGAGGACTGACATATAGTTTCATAGTAGGACTGAGTACATTGGATACTTTTTCTTTCATTCTTGAGATACTTTGCTAAGAATGTGTTCCAGCTCCATCCATGTAAACATGAAAGAGATAAAGTCTCCATCTTTCTTTAGGGCTGCTTAATACTCCATGGTGTACATATACCACAATTTATTGATCCATTTGTGGGTCGATGGGCACTTGGGTTTCTTCCATGACTTAGCAATTATGAATTGGGCTGCATTAGACGTTCTGGTACAAATACCTTTGTTATAATTTGATTTTTGGTCTTCTGGATATATACCTAGTAGAGGATTGTAGGATCAAATGGCAGGTCTATTTTTAGTTTTCTAAGTGATCTCCAAACATCTTTCCAAAAGGAACGTATTCATTTGCATTCCCACCAGCAGTGTAGAAGTGTTCCCTTTTTTTTTTTTTTTTTGAGACAGAGCCTCAAGCTATCCCCCTGGGTAGAGTGGAAGTGTTCCCTTTTTCCACATCCACGCCAACATCTCTGGTTTGGGGATTTTGTGATATGGGCTAATCTTACTGGAGTTAGATGATATATCAAAGTAGTTTTGATTAGCATTTCTCTGATGATTAAGGATGATGAGCATTTTTTCATATGTCTGTAGGCTGTGCGCCTGTTTTCTTCAGAGAAATTTCTCTTCAAGTCCCTTGCCCAACCTGAGATGGGATCACTTGTTCTTTTCTGGCTAATATGTTTGAGTTCTCTGTGGATTCTGGTTATTAAAGCTTTGTCAGAGACATAACCTGCAAATATCTTCTCCCATTCTGAGGCCTGTCTGCTTGCTTTACTTAACATGTTCTTTGTGCAGAAGCTTTTTAGTTTGATCAGGTCCCAGTAGTGTATTTTTGATGCTGCTTCAGTTGCCCAGGGGTTCCTCCTCATAAAATATTCACCCAGGCCAGGTTCTTCATCTTCCCTGCACTTTCTTCTAGTATTTTTATAGTTTCATGTCTTAAGTTTAAATCTTTAATCCAGTGATGAAAGGTGTGGGTCCAGTTTAGGTCTTCTATAGGTTGCCAGCCAGTTCACCCAGCACCATGTTAAATAGGGAATCTTTTCCCCACTGAATGTTTTTAATTGGCTTGTCAAAGATCAGATAACGGTAAGTAGCTGGGTTCATCTCTTGGTTCTCTATTCTGTTCCATACATCTACCTCTCTGTTTTTGTGCCAGTACCGTGCTATTTTGGTCACTATCAATTTATAGTATAGTCTGAGGTCTGGTAGTGTGATTCCTCCTGCTTTGTTTTTATTTCTGAGTAATGTCTTGGCTATTTGAGGTTTTTTTCTGATTCCACATAAAATGAAGTATTATTTTTTCAAGATCTTTAAAGTATGACAGTGGAGCTTTAATAGGGATTGCATTAAAATTGTATATTGCTTTGGGTAGTATGGATATTTTAACAGTGTTGATTCTTCCTAGCCATGAGCATGGTATGTTTTTCCATTTGTTAACATTTTCAGCTATTTCTTTTCTTAGAGTTTCATAGTTCTTTTTATAGAGACCTTTCATGTCCTTTGTTAGGTAAACTCCCAAATATTTCATCTTTTTTGGCACTACTGTGAATGGAATAGAGTCCATGACTGTTTTTTCAGCTTGACTATTGTTGACATATATAAAGGCTACAGATTTATGAGTGCTGATTTTGTAACCTGAGACATTGCTGTATTCCTTGATCACTTCTAAGAGTTTTGTACTAGAATCCCTGCTGTTTTCCAGATATGCAATCATATCATCTGCGAAGAGTGAAACTTTGATCTTTTTTGACCCTATGTGGATGCCCTTGATCGCCCTTTCTTATCTAATTGCATTGGCTAAATCTTCCATTACAATGTTAAAGAGCAATGGAGACAATGGGCAACCTTGCCTGGTTCCTGATCTAAGTGGAAATGATTTCAGTTTTACTCCATTCAGTATGATGTTGGCTGTGGGTTTGCTGTAGATGTCCTCTTATCAGTTTAAGAAATGTCCCTTCTATACCAATTTTCTTAAGTTTTCTGATCATGAAGGGATGCTGGATATTATCAAAAGCTTTTTCTGCATCAGTTGAGAGAATCAATAGTCTTTGTTTTTTAATTTGTTTAAGTGCTGTATTATATTTATAGATTTATGGATATTAAACCAGCCTTGAGACCCTGGAATAAAACACACTTGGTCATCCAGCAACATGATGTGTTGCTGGATTCTGTTTGTTAGGATTTTGTTGAATATTTTCACATCAATATTCATTGGTGATATTGGTCTATAATTTTCTTTTCTTGCTGGGTCTTTTACTGGTTTGGAGATCAAGGTGATGTTTGCTTCACAGAATATGTTGCGTAGTATTCCTTCTGTTTCTATATTTTGGAAAAGGTTGAGTAAAATAGGTACCAATTCATCTTTAATGGTTTGGTAGAATTCTGATGTGAAGCCATCTGGTCCCAGGGTTTTCTATTTAGGGAGATTTTGTATATTTGATGCTATTTCAGAACTTGATATAAGCCTGTTTAGCATTTCCACTTCATTCTGGCTAAGTCTTGGAAGGTGGCATGCTTCCAAGTATTGGTCAATTTTCTTCAGATTTTCATATTTCTGAGAATAAGGTTTCTTGTAATATTCATTAAGAATTTTTTTGATTTCTAAGGGGTCTGTTGTTATTTCATCTTTACCATTTCTGATTGATGAAATTAGAGATTTTACTCTTTTTTTTTCAGGTTAGGTTAGCCAAAGGTTTTTCTATTTTATTGACCTTTTCAAAAAACCAACTTTTTTACTTATTAATCTGTTGTATAATCCTTTTGTTTTCAATTTCATTTAATTCTGCTTTAATTTTGGTTATTTCTTTTTTTCTGCTGGGTTTGGAGTTGGAATGTCCTTCCTTTTCCAGTTTCTTGAGATGTCCCATGAAGTTGTTAACTTCCTCTCTTTCCATTCTCTTGAGGAAGGATTGTAGTGCTATAAGTTTCCCTTTTAGGACTGCCTCTGTGGTATCCCAGAGGTTCTGATAATTCATGTCTTCATTATTGTTTTGTTCAAAAAATTTGGTAATTTCCTTCTTAATCTCATCTATGACCCAGCCATCATTCAGCAAAAGGTTATTTAACTTCTATGTTTTCTTATGAGTATGCAGATTCCTCTTGTTACTGAGTTCAACTTTTATTCCATGATGGTCTGAGAAGATGCAAGGAATAATTTCTATTATTTTAAATTTGCCGAGGTTAGACTTGTGACCTAAATTGTGGTCGATTTTAGAGTATGTTCCATGGGCTGATGAGAAGAATGTGTATTCAGTTTTGTTAGGACGAAATGTTTTGTAGATATCTGTCAAATCCAAATGTTGAATGGTTAAGTTTAAATCTAAAATTTCTTTCCTTAGCTTCTTATTGGAGGATCTATCCAACACTGCCAAAGGAGTGTTAAAATCACCAACTACTATGGAGCCGTAGGAAATCTAGTTGCTCATGCCTGTTAGAGTGTCTCTTATAAATTGAGGCACATTCTGATTGGGTGCATAAATATTAATTATTGAAATCTCATCATATTGAGTATTACTCTTAACAAATATGAAATGACAATTCTTATCTTTGATTACTTTTGTTGGTTTAAAGCCTAGTTATCTGCGAATAAAATTGCAACACCTGCTTTTTTGTGACTTCCATTTGCCTGGAATATAGATGACCATTCCTTCACACTGACTATATATGTATCTTTTAAGGCAAGATGAAATTCTTGTATGCAGCAGATATCTCACCTGAGTTTTTGTATCCAGTCAGCTAGCCTGTGCCTCTTTAAAGGACAATTTAAGCCTTAAGATAGTTATTCACATTGATTGAGAATATTGATAAGCCTGTTATAATTTTGGTTATCAAGTTTTTCAAAAGTCTGGTGGACATTTTTAATCCTTTCACCACTGTGGAAGTTAGAATTTGATCAAAAGTTACTGAGTGAGTTTACTTTTGTGGTGGAGGATTGCGCTGGTCATTGTGGAGGATAGTTATGAGAATATCCTGGAGAGCTGGTTTAGTTATGGCAAATTTATTCAACATGTGAATGTCATTAAAGTATTTAATTTCTCCATCATAAATGAAACTCAGCTTAGCTGGATATAGGATTCTGGGTTGAGAGTTATTTTGTTTTTTGAAGATTTAAAGTTGATGACCACCCTCTTCCAGCTTGAAAGGTTTCAGCAGAGAGATCTGCAGTCATTCTACTATTCCTCCCCTTGTGGGTTATGGTTTTCATACATCTGACTGCTTTCAGAATTTTTTCCTTCATTTTAACTTTAGTGAAATTAATTATGATGTGCCTGGGGTCTGTCTTATTCAGGTTGATTTCATGCTGGAGTTCTGAAATTGTCTGCTATATGAAATTCAGAATCTCTTGGCATGTTTGGAAAGTTCTCTTTCATAATCTCATGAAGAAGAGCCTCTGTGCTTTGTGAAGCAACTTTATTGCCTTCAGGGATTTCTATATGGAGAATATTAGTTTTCTTCAAGTTATTCCAGAGCTCTCTGAGGGAATAATCCATTTTTGCTCTCCATTTCTCTTTCTCTTTGAGAGTTTGGGAGCATTCAAAAGCTTTGTCTTCAATGTCAGAAATCCTTTCTTCTGCTTGCTCCATTCTGTTACTGAGGGATTCTACTGTATTTCTCAATTCTTTGAGGGCTGCAAAATCTTTTCTCAACGCATCAACATTTTTGGTCGTTTTGTTTTTGAATTTGTTGAATTCTTGAGACAACTTTTGAAATACTCCTTGAATTTCTAATTCCAACTTTGCCTCTATTCTATTAATCTTATTTGCAATCCAAATTCTGAATTCGATTTCTGACATCTTAGCCATCTGTTTATGAATGGGATCTTCTGTTGTGTCTGCCGTGTTTTTCCTTTGGGGGGGTTGATCTACTCTGGTTATTCATGTTACTAGAGTTTTTCTGCTGATTCCTCTCCATGATTATTTTATACCATTTGGCTAGATGAGCAGATAAGGAGAGGTGTTGGGGGGAGCTCCAGGAGTAGTGATTAACCAGCCCTTTGACCCAAAGCTCGGACTGGTGTCTGTACCTTTTCCCCTAGAGTTTTGCCAAGGACCCGTACAGTGCGATGGCCTGAGAAACTGTGGGCCTGCTTGGTGTGGTGGGGCTAAGTGGCTCTGTCTTGTTTTCAGCTGTTCTCTGTCCTACCCTAGTGAATCAGTTACTCTGGGTTAAAGTCTCAGCTGTGGAGAAATACCAGCAATTAAGTCACCCCGCCCCCCACAGGCAACAGTTGGAGCAGCAAAATCAAACCTTCCCACAACCTCACATCCAGGGTACCACTTTGGATAGTTCTCAGGTGATTGACCCATTTCAAGAGGTCCGAATCAATTGTCCCAGTCAGCATGGGTCTCATGTGGGAGAGTTCAAAAGGTCTTCAGCAACTAGATAGCAGGGGTCTGCTGGTAGCTCAAGTATGACTTGCTCTGGTGCTCCGTGAGGTCAGAAGGACACACCCAGCAAATAAATTAGTCTGGGATGGTTGATGCCTCCTTCCCCACCTTGCACTTCTATCACACCCAGTCACTGGCAGTCCCACCGGGCTGTGACCCGGTTCCCTCTAAGGAGCAGATGCTCCAGGGGATTGCACCTGCCTGAGTCAGAGGGAGATCTATGTCTCCTCAGCCAGGCTGCTGCTCTCTGCCAGTATCTGGCAGGGAGAGGTAGGGCCTGACAACCTCAGGTGCTTAATGGAGGCTGGGGTGGTTCACTCAGTTCCAGCCCTGTCCCTAATTGATGTTGCTGGCAAAACATAACAACTTTGCAGAATCTCTTTCTTTCCTGGCTGTATTCCCCTGCAGATCAGATGCTGTTTGATGTCACAGAAACTACATCTTGGCTTAGGTCTGTGCTGTCTTGTGTCGGGGCAGGCACAGTTAGAGTTCACACTCAGCTGTCAGTTCCAACCTTTGTCTTAGCTATGATCCCCTGAGGACTGGGTGTGTCTTTGGCTCAGTAAAACAGTCCTCTGGCTCAGCCCCGCTCTGGGATTCTGCCAAGATTCTGCCATCTCTGTGCGTGCGTATTCTAGTCCCTGCACTCTGTCCAGGCCAGTACTGCCAGTACTACCCTTTACTCATGGGGCCTATGTTTCCATCCCAGATCTGTTCCAAGGTGGCTACCACCAGAGAAGATGCCAGGCTTCCTCTGGTTGTCTAGAGAGACAGGGAGGGTCTGTCTGGAATAGCCCTAGAGGGGATAGGGATAGGGATAGGGTGTGAGCCCTATTGTTCCTGCTGCTGTGGCTGCTGCTCTGTGCCTCAGGGCACCACGGCTCCTGTATGGTTCCCTCTCAGTTGACCATCTTCTCCTTAGTCCCGTGCCACAGAATCAGCACAGATCAGCAACAGCCCTGGCTCTGTCCACACCTCTCGAGAAAGTGTCCAAGAATCTGGACTCCATGGGGGACAGGCTTCCAGACCTCAGGGTGAGAGTGGAGGGGAGTGCTGGGAGTTCAGAATTGCAGGTAGAGAATATATACAGTTTTATGCCTGGTGGGAAAGTGCCATGGCACCCTAGTGGAAGAGGGTCCAGTTTTTAGAGGGTCTTTCCTGTGGAATAAAATGGAAGGATGTTTAAACTCTGCTCACTTGTTTGTATGGAGTATAATGTGAGCCCTTCTCATGGGGGAGGGTACTCCTGTCCTCTTGGCGATGGATTTTGTACCTTTTGTTTGTATCCTTGGGGTTGTAGCTCGCCTCAGCAGGGTTGATGTATGTTCTTCAGCCTTCTCTCTTGGCTCAGCTCCAACCCATCATGTGTTAATACATTTATATTCTACACTTAGTGAATTTCACATGTACCCTTGTAAGATGCACCGTAGGTGTGGTCCACTGATTACCCTCCCTCAATCCATCCTCCCCCCTGCTCTCTCTCTCCCTTTTCCCCTTCTTCTTGGGTTATAATTTGGTTATAGCTTTCGTATGAAAGCTATAAATTGGTTTCATAGTAGGGCTGTGGATACTTTTTCTTCCATTCTTGAGATACTTTGCTAAGAAGAATATGTTCTAGCTCCATCCATGTAAATTTGAAGGAGGTAAAGTCTCCATCTTTCTCTAAGGCTGCATAGTATTCCATGGTATACATATACCACAATTTATTGATCCATTGTGGAGCAATGCTGCCCCTTTCTTGAATTTGTGTTTTTCTCTAATGTGGGCCTGTAGTTGTTAATCTACTAGTTTCAACTTAGTACTGAGTACAAGGGATGCTTGCTTTTCTAAATGTAATTTAGCAACATTTTACCCATAGTTAGTACCAAGGAAGATTGTAATGGCAAAAGTTCCCTTATTCCAGCTACCTTTCCTAATCTTTGCAATCCCTATTACATATAGGTTCCCCCTATACATATACCTCATCATCTTAATATATTCTAATAACTTGTTTCCTATAGTACCTGACATTTTTACAGTTAGATAAAAAGGAAAATGTATAAAGTAATAAAGAAAAAAATATGAATATGTTACAGTGCTTTCTTTGGCTTTTAGAAACCTAACATTCAACTCAGAGTGTGCTTATACCAAATGTGATCATTATTTTGTACAATTATGAAGGCAATTCTAGATTCTGCTAGGTATCACCCTCATTAAATATCTTCATACATAAGTTCAAAATCTTGAGTTCACTTGTTTAAGTAAATTATACATAAAATTCCAAAGTATAATTGAATTCCAAACTCTGTTTTATAAAACCTATGAGCAATTCCTCTACTAGGTATATATCCAGAAGACCAAAAATCACATTATAACAAAGATATTTGTACCAGAATGTTTATTGCAGCCCAATTCATAATTTCTAGGTCATGAAAGAAGCCCACGTGCTCATTGATTAATAAATTGTAGTATATGTACACCATGAAATATTATGCAGCCTTAAAGAAAGATAGAGACTTTACCTCTTACATGTTTACATAGATGGAGCTGGAACATATTCTTCTTAGCAAGGTATCTCAGGAATGTAAGAAAAAGTATCCAACATACTCAGTCCTACTATGAAACCAATTTATAGCTTTCATATGAGTTATAGCCCAAGAAGAAGAGGAAAGGGGAAAGGGAGGGGAGGGGAGAGGAGGGGAGCGGAGGGGGAGGATGGGTGAAGCGAGGGTAATTGGTGGGACCACACCTACAGAGCATCTTACAAGCGTACATGTGAAATTTACTAGGTGCAGAATATAAATGTCTTAACACAATAACTAAGAAAATGCTGTTAAGGCTGTGTTAACCAGTTTCATGAAAATATTTCAAATTGTATATAAAACCATAAAACCAGCACATTGTACCCCATGATTGCATTAATGTACACAGCTATGATTTAATAAAAATAAAAAATAAAATAAAAACTTATGAGAAAATTGTAATAATCTTTCTGTTGGATAAGTGCTAAATCTAAAAACATTTGCAGATGCAGATATAGAAGATTCTGGGTACATCTTTTAAGTTGCCTTTGTTTTATTATAACAAGTGATTCATAGCCAAGATTAGCAATGAATAAGAACAGGTTGCTAATAGAAAACAATTTTAAACAAAGAATATCCCCTTTATTACCTTGTATTTTTATGTTACCTTGAGATTTTATAGTTGTCAGACTATAATTACTTCATTATTTTAATTAAATTAATTAATTACTTTCAAAATATTAAAGGGATACAAATGTTTTGTTACATGGATATATTATACATGAATAATGCTGAAGTCAGGGTTTTTAGTGTGCCCATCACCAGAATAGTGTTCATTGTTCCTAATAGTTATGTTTTTTCCTTCACTTCACCATCCATCCTGTTTTTCTATTACTGGGTTGCTCCACTTAGGTTATGTTCTCAGTTCCATCCAAGTTACCTCAAAAGACATCATTTTGTTCCTTTTTATGGCTGAGTAGTATTCCATGGTATGTGTGTGTTTATCACATTTTCTTTATCCATTTATCAATTGATGGGCATTTAGGTTGCTTCTATATCTTTGCAACTGTGAATTGTGCTGCAGTAAGCATTTGAGGGCAATGCAGGTATCTGTTGTGATAAAATGACTTCTTTTCCTTTGGGTAAATACTCAGTAGTGAGATTGCTGGATTGAATAGTGGATCTACATTTATTTCTTTGAGGAATCACCAAACATTTTCCATAGTAGTCATACCAATTTATGTTTCCACCAAGCATGTATAAGCATTCCTTTTTCTCCACATCCACTCCAGCATCTATTGTTTTTTGACTTTTTAATGGCATTCTGATAGGGGTAAAGTGGTATGTCATTGTAGTTTTAATTTCTAATTCCCCGATGATTAGTGATGTTGAATACTTTTTCATATTTGTTGGCCATTTATCTATCTTCTTTGGAAAGAATTCTGTTCATGTCTTTTCTCTACTTTTTTTATTTTTTATTTTTTAAGACAGTTTCTCACTCTGTTGTGCTGGCTAGAGTTCACATAGCCTGGCATCATAGCTCACGGCAACGTCACATTCTTAGGCTCAAGAATAATTCTTTTTTTTTTTTTTTTGCAGTTTTTGGCCAGGGCCAGGTTTGAACTCACCACCTCTGGTATATTGGGCCAGCACCCCACTCCTTGAGCCATGGGCACTGCCCAGCTCAAGAATTCTTTTACCTCAGACTCTGAGTAACCCAGCTTCCCGTTCCAACTATAGGCACTGGCCACAATGCCTGGCTAATTTTTCTATTTTTAGTAGAGATGGGGGTCTCACTCTTGTGCAGGCTGGTCTTGAACTTGTGAGTTCAAACAATCCACCTGCCACGACCTCCCAGAGTTCAAGGATTCCCTTGATGATAGGCTTAAGCCATGCACTTTGCGTTTTGTCCACTGATTTGTTTGAATTTTTGTAGATTTTGGATACTATTCCTTTATCAAATATGTAGTTTGTTAATATTTTCTCCCATTCTATAGGTTGTCTATTTATTCTGTTGATTATCTCTGTGGCAGAAGCTTTTAATTTAATTAAATCCTATTTATTTATTTTTGTTGTTACTGTATTAACCTTTTGGGTCTTTGTCATAACTTGGGTTGATGTTTAGAAGAGTTTTTCCTACATTTTCTTCTAGCATTTTTATGGTTTCATGCCTTATGTTTAACTCTTTAATCCATCTTAAGTTAATTTTGTATATGGCAAGAGATAAGGGTCCCATTTTGTTTGTCTGCATGTGGCTATCCAGTTTTCCCAGCACCATTTATTCAATAGGGCATCCTTTCCTCATGTATATTTTTGTCTGCTTTGTTGAAGATCAGTTGGCTATAGCTGTATGGTTTTATTTCTGGGTTCTCTCTTCTATTCTATTGGTCTATATCTCTACTTTTATACCAGTCCTGTGCTGTTTTAGTTACTATAGATTTGTAATATAATTTGAAATTAGGTAATGTGATACTTCAAAGTTTTGTTCTTGCTTTAGGATTGCTTTGGTTATTTGGGCTCCTTTTGCATTTCAAATGAAGCTTAGGATTATTTTGTTTTTAGATCTGTAAAGTATGACAATGGTATTTTGATGGGAATTCACTGAATCTAAAAATCACTTTGGACAATTTGGACATCTTAATAATGTTGATTTTTGTAATCCATGAGCATGGAATTTTTTCTATTTGTGTCATAATTATCTTCAGCTTAGTGACAAAACCTGAATTGGGCATTTGCTATAATTTTTAAAAGTATCTCTAGTCTAAATGTACATTGAATTTATGCATTTATAAATGAACAGGTTATCTCTGCTCTTTTCCTTCTTATAGATCTTCCAAAGAACCATTAAGAATTACATATCAAAATCAAGAGTTAGCTGTTACTCTGTGGTACAAAACGTATATTTCTTTCACCTTAACATAGTGAAATATATTTGACGTATGATGCAGTAACACAAAATTTAACTGCAAATAAGCTTCCTCATACATCTTAAAAAATGAGAAAACATGAATTCAATCTTTTATGATACATGCTTACCAAATATGAAAAAATTTTGTTTTTGTTTTTAAAAATATAATTTCAAAAAAAAAGCCATTGTGTAGAAAATGATATAATTTATATAGACAATATTTGACAAAAGCATGTATATTAATAGATTGATAGACTCTGAGTTATGGAAGCTTAATTTAATGAATGATTATCCAGATCATCAGGCCTTGGATTCTCATAAGGAACACACAACCTAGATCCTTTACATGATTAATTTACAGTAGAGTTCGGCTCCTCTGAGAATCTAATGGTGCAGCTGATCTGACTACAGGTAGAACTCAGGCAGTGAGGTGAGTGATCACGAGCAGCTGTAAATGTAGATAAAAGTTTGCTTGCTTGCCCTATGTTCACCTCTTACTGTGTAGCCCAGTTCCTAACAAGCCATAGAGCAGTGTTGCTCTGCAGCCCAGAGATTCGGAACTGCAGGTCTAACTCACTCTCATTTATGAGCCAAAACAAAAAGGAAAATTGCTAAACTAGAAACATGTAGTGTTTATGTTATGTTTTTATAAGAAAAATAACAATATAAAATTTTAAATTTGTACATAAAATACAACCAGGGTCATCTACCTGTAAAATCTTTTGATAATATCTACAATATCTTTTTAGAACTTATTCAATAATTTTCACAAATCTTTTCTTTGTTAAATTTGCTTTTCTTCATATACTACTAATTCTGTAGTAGAAAACTTAAAAATATAGCTGAACCTCTCTATAAGCTGACCACACAAGGGTGAAACAGACTGATCAATAAAGAGAGATGGTCAACATAAGGACCTAGGCCTGCTGTACTGATACATACATGAGGTGTGTATCAGTACAGCATGTTCAGACTATGAAAATTAGGCCAACTTAAGGAAATGGTCAATGTAGGGAGTTAGTCAACTATGGACATTCTACAGTATATTACATTTTGCTCAATTGCTAACTCCAACAGTGTTATCATATACTATTACATTTCACAAGCACTGATTTACCATATTTTGCTATGTACAATGTGCACTTCTTTGCCCACATTTTTGAGAGAAAAATAAGGATCCTCATTATGTATGGGTAGTATGACTTGGGAGTGGGGGCACCCTAACAGGTTCATAGAGCCATTGTGCCCTCCCCAGTCTTTTGAGCCCATAGAGATTCTGTCTGGGAGGGTCTGCGATCTGATGGGAGCAGCCAGAGTGGTCTCCACTGAGTGCCATAATCAAGGTAGGAGTCGGTGGCAGGACTGGCAAGGCAGGCCATCTCTGTGGGGGGTTGAGGGCTGAGGCTCAAGGCTCAACTATGCCAAGGGGACTAGCATCCCCACACAGGCCCTAAGAACCCACCTGGTTGCCTGTGGGTCTAGTGGCCTCAGAAGCTCCCACCCCACCAATCATGCATAAGGCCATCTCAGTTGTGGCTCCCAGTCTGGCAAGGAAGGAAAGAGGGAAGGGGCAGCTTCCACTGAGAGGTAGCTCCAGGAGGGTAATGCAATCTACACATTTACCAGAGGAGCATTTGCCTTCCCCTGTGTGTCTCTGTTGGGCAAGAGCTGGCCACTTTCTCAAGAATTTGTTATCTCAAAAGTTTGGCCATAAATTGTGGGTGTGCATTATATACAGGAGCACATTTTACACAACAAAATGTGGGGATAGTCTGTAAAATGAGTTAAATAGCCTTATGTGGGTCACTCCTTTACATATAATAACAATTTATACAATTATGTCTAGAGTAAATTATTTCAAGTTCCCACGAAATGACTTGAAAATTTTAGCACCATGTCAGCTTATAAAGCTAAATTGGCTATCTTGTCCAGGTGATCTGAGAGGAGAAATCAATTGCTAAGTTGTCTGACCCTTTGCTTTCTTATCTTAATTTTGGAATCTTGATGTTGCTTTCTATAAAAAAAAAAAACTTGATAATATTTTAATTATCTTTTTTGTTCAGATGGTCTTGATGATGGGTTAACAGGAGATTTACATGCTTCCTAAATGTTTTCCCACATACTGAATGAAGAACTATTCTCATAAGAGATAACATAATGTCCAAGGTTAACTTTGATGAGAGGGCCGTCAGGGAGTGTTAGGTCTCAGAGAAGAGATAAAACCTGCTGGATAGGTGATGTCACCACACCAAATGAATACAAGTAATTTTTTACCTCTTTAATGAGAGTTATAATTCTTAAGATCCTATGTTATTTAAAATTTTATTTTAAAATATAACTTGCATATGAAAAATTGATTAGCAACCATAGTGTCAAACTCATAATTTTTAGTTATTTTTCCTCGAAAATTAAACAACTAAGGGCTTTGATGAAACCTGGCAATACACACCTAATTGCATCCTTTTTCCCTTTTAAGCCATACTCCACTGTCACTGTCTTTTCTATTTCTTCTGCCCTTTACTTTGTGTTATTACTTAGAGCACAATGCATAAGCATATTCATGAATAAAATACCACTCCAATAAAATAAGTTGGATAAAGCAACCCTGTATTGCTACGCTAAAGATAATAAGGTTTTTTCTAAATTGATCTAGTTTCTCATACTTTCTGCTGTATAACCAATAGGGGTCTATTTAAAGCAAATTGTATAAACTAATAAATTAAGCACATTATATCCAACTCACACTGTGAGAACTTTATTAGTTTAATCTGGCATCAGAGCTTAGATAAAGATTAAGTCAGGAAATTGTCAATATCATGGAAGTCTTGTGGCTAGCTGTAAGTGTATGTCCCAGAGGTTGGTGTATAAAGGACGCTGGAACTTTAATACCCCAAAGCCAAACAGAATTTCGACTTGAAAAGAAGCGGAAGGAATACTGGCCAGAGTTTAAGAGTCTCTGGAGCAGGGGAAATAGGTGAGGTATAAGCTACTGTCTTGTTCACAAGAAACAGGACCAGAGCCCAACTACTAGAATTGCCTTAAAAACTAGAATAGAACTGGACCAATAAATAATATGACATCTTTTAAGGCTGTCTCATAAAGCCAATGGCCTTGATCTCTTTATATTCTCCCTAACAATGAACAAAATTGGTCCTATATCCCATTAACAGAGTTGAGCCTTCCTATATGTGTGAATTCTGTAATTTTACTTACGGAAATGGCAAGAACAAGGGGGACAGAAAAAGGCAAAGTTCATTATAGTGAACGTGGAACTCATGTCAGATTCTAAGGATCTCATATTCAAGAAAATATTTATTAGATCTACATTTTAACCTTGTGAGACTCCTTAGTTTATCCAAATTAAATCTCAGCTTTCACTAAGATTTAGCTCACTTCACTAAGCCTCTAATCCTTCATCACCAATTATTAAACTCTGATCATATTCTAGGTACTGTGAATAAAATGAAATATAAAACATACTATCTGCTCAGTGAGATAACTAGTAGATATGGAATCTGGTGTCAAGTCATACATAGCTTAAAAATTTATTATTAACAGCCACTTTGGCAGACAGTTTTGTAGTTTCTTAAAAATCTAAGTATGCTCTTACCATAGGACCCCACAGAATGTAAATATGGAAATAAAGCTATTAAAGATTTCAGAAGATAATATAGAAGTAAAGTCCCATGACCTTAAGGTAAAGAAGGATTTTTTAAATAAAACAAAAGAATATAAAGTATGTGATTGACCAGTTCAGCAATACTAAAAAATCAAAGTTTAATCAAAAGATACCATAAAATGAAAAGACAAGGTATGGTGTAGGAAAAGATGTTTGTAACACATTTAACTAGCACTGTTCTGTTTCAAGTATGTATAAAGAACTACAAATTAATACAGTCAAATAACCCAATAGAAAATATGTAAAGTTCTTTATAAAAAAAGACATTCAAATGATTATTTGGCTTATAAAAAAGATAGCAAACCTAATTAATATTCAGGGAAAGGCAAATTATATCTGGCATGACTGGCCCAAATTAAGAAGTCTGACAGGGGGCGGTGCCTGTGGCTCAAGGAGTAGGGCACCAGCCCCATATACGGGGGGTGGTGTGTTCAAGCCCAGCCTTGGCCAAAACTGCAAAAAAAAAAAGTCTGACAGAGCGGAATTCTGGGAAGATAGCCGACTGGTAACAACCCTCAGCAGAGGCTCCTGAGCAGAAGAAGAAAAACTGGATGGAATCAGACTCTATGAAGCCAAAGACAGGGAGCTGAGCCAAGAAAAAAGTTCAGCAAGCTGTAAATCCAAGAAAGAGGATTGAAGAAAACAAATTACAGGTACAAAGCCTATGGACTAGAGGACAGGAGACCTCTCCCCCAAGCAGGAGGCCTGCCGCAGGCTATCTGTGAATAAGCAGGGAACAAAAGACCTCTCATTTTACCCCACTGGAGAGAGCCACTAAACTCCAGGTCCCTTTCTCCAGGGAGGACCCACTTATGAGCCTAGATACCACTCCACCAGGCATAAAATTGAACAGATATTTTCCCCCACAAGTCCAAACTCCCAGTCCACCCTTTCCCCCTCACATGAAGTTCTGTCCCCTGCAGAACACAGAGTGTTTGGTCTTGTCCTGAGAGATCTGGGCATAGTGTGGACCACCAACCACCAGGTCAGAATCTGTGACTAACAGGAAAGAAAGAGGGTGTAGGAAGAAAGGGACACATGGTGGGAGACATAGGTTATGACTATGCCCAGCCAGTGGTAGTGTTGACCCTCAGTTTGAGCTGTGTCTGGTGGGATGGGGTGCAGAACCCCTGGCTCTGATGGCACCCACAGCAGGAGAAAGTTTGCCCCATGTGGATTGAGTTTGGCAGACAGGGCTGGTCCCCAGCCCCTGTAGGCGTGAACTGTGACCTGAGAGCAAGGGTGTGGAGCCCTGATTCCAACAGAACCCTCCAGCCTTGGCTTACTGGGTGTGAACCAAGACCTTAGGGCTAGGGCGTGGTCCACTGCCTTCAGCGGGGCTGGTGAGCAGAGGCTTACCAGGTGAGGACTAAGACCTACAGGGAGAGTGCAGTGCCCTGAGTCTAATAGAAACTGGGAAGAGAGACTTGCCAGGCAGTGGACTGAGACTGGCAGGTGGGGGCATGGCCTCTGGCTCCAACTGGGCCTGTGAGCAGAGAAGCAGACAATAGTGTAGATTGAGTCTTGCAAGTGGGAGTGTGGATCCCTGGCTCCAACTGTGCTGTTGGAGACCCATGAATCCTTCTCTGTTGGGCAGGGTTGGCACTGCCTGAGATAATTTGGTTGGAACCGTGTCTGGGGCTGTCCATTCAGGGACATTCTGAGGTTGACCCTTGAAGTTCTATAGCAGAAAAGAACTGAAGGGTGAGGGCTGGATACCATAGCTGTTTGTATCTCTTCACAGGAGAGATTTAAATCTAATACTGTGGTTTCTTAGCATAGGGTAGAGGTTGGCTGATATCAAAACAGAGCCAGCTTGCACTGTCTCACCAAGTAGGTCCTCAAAGTCTTGGGCTAAAACTCTGAAAGGGGCCTTTGTAAGGTTGTAGGAGATAAGCCACAATTATAAAGCCTAGAACTTTGGTAAGAGTCTCTACTACCTAGGAACCCCAATTCAATCTCACTCTACCAGTTCTAATAACCAAACAGTGGAAAATAAACATGGTGTGGACCCAACCAAAGAACTCTGGCAACATGAATAACCAGAGTAGATTCACACACATACCCTGCCGCCAAGAAATGACAAAGGAGATACAACTGAAGATGCCATGCATAGACAAATTGTAGCAATGTCAGAAACCGAATTCAGAATATGGATTGCAAATAGATAAATAGAATGGAAGAAAAGATAGAAATTGAATTCCAAAGAGTAGTTCTAAAGTTGTCTCAAGAAATTAATGAATTTAAAGCCCAAGTGACCAAAGATAGGGACATAATAAGAAAAGAAACAGCAGAGCTCAAGGAAAAAAAAAAAACTAGTTGAGGAGCTCCAAAATACAGTAGAATTCCTCAGTAATAGAGTTGACCAAGTGGAAGAAAGGATTTCTGACACTGAAGACAAAGTTTTTGAAAGTTCCCAAACACTCAAAGAGGCAGACAAATGGAGAACAAAAACTGATCATTCCCTGAGAGAGTTATGGGATCACTCCAAATGATCAAACATTCATCTTATAGGGATTCCCGAAGGAGAAGAAGATGGTCCTAAAGTTACAGATGCTCTACTCCAAGAGATTTAGGAGAATTTTCCAAGCATTGCAAGAGATACAGAACTTCAGATAGCGACACTTTCAGAACCCCAGCAAGACTCAATCCAAATAAAGCATCTCCTAGACACATTGTGATTAACTTTGCCAAAGTTAAGACAAAGGAGAAAATTCTGCAAGCAGCCAGATGTAAGAAAAGCATCCTACAAAGGGAGAAATATCAGAATAATTGCAGATATCACAGTTGAAATGTAGATGGTCATTGATCTTCAGTCTCCTAAAACAAAAGAACTTCCAGCCCAGGATCCTCTATCCAGCTAAACTGAGTTTCATTTGTGATGGAGAAACCAAATACTTTAATGACAGACATATATTGAAGAAATTTGCCATAACTAAACCAGCTCTCCAGGATATTCTCAGACCCATGACCACACAATGACCAACACAATGCTCTACCTCCAAAGTAAATTCACCCATAAATTTTTGAATAAAACCCAACTTCCACAGTGGTGAAAGGATTAAAAATGTCCACTGGACATCCAAAATTCATGACACCCAAAAACAACCAGGCTTATCAATTCCCTCAATTAATGTGAATGGTTTAAATTGTCCTCTAAAGAGGCACAGTCTAGCTGACTGGGTACATAAACTCAGACCGGATATCTGCTCTATATGAGAATCTCACCTTACCTTAAAGGATAAAAATAGACTCAGGGTGAAGGGATGGACGTGTATAATATAGGCAAGTGGAAACCAGAAAAAAGCAATTTTAGTAGTAGACACAACTGGCTTTAAACAAACAAAGATAAAGAAAGATAAGAAAGGTCACTACACATTTGTCAAAGGGAACATCCAACATGAAGAGATTTCAATAATTAACATTTATGCACCCTACCAGAATGCTCCTCAATTCATAAAGCAGACCCTAATGGATATGAACAACTTCGTATCTTCCTGCATTGTTATAGTTGGAGATTTTAACACCCCTTCGACAGTTTTAGATAGATTCTCCAAGAAGAACTAAACAAAGAAATATTAGACTTAAACCTGACCCTAGAACAAGTGGACTTTACAGACCTCTACAGAACATTTCACCCTAATAAAACTGAATATACATTCTCATCAGCCCATGGGTCATGCTCCAAAATAGATCATATACTAGGACACAAATCTAACCTCAGAAAATTTAAGTGTAGAAATTATTCCTTATATCTTCTCAGACCACCACAGAATAAAAGTTGAAATGAACAGCAATGGGAATCTTCATACTCAAACAAAGTCATGGAATCTAAATAATCTCAGTCTGAATGATAGCTGGGTCAAAGATGAGATTAAGAAGGAAATCACCAAATTTTTGCAACAAAATGGTAACGAAGAAACAAATTATCAAAACCTGTGGGATACTGCAAAGGCAGTCCTAAGAGGGAAATTTATAGCATTGGAAGCCTTCACCAAGAAAACAGAAAGAGAGGAAGCCAACAACTTAATGGATCATCTCAAGCAACTGGAAAAGGAAGAACATTCCAACCCCAAACCCAGCAGAAGAAAAGAAATAACCAAAATTAGGGCAGAATTAAATGAAATTGAAAAAAAAAGAATCATTCAGAAGATCAATGAAACCAAAAGTTGGTTTTTTGAAAAGATTAACAAAATTGATAAACCTTTGGCCAGCCTAACCAGAAATAGAAAAGTAAAATCTCTAATATTGTCTATCAGAAATGATAAAGGAGAAATAACAACAGACACTTCAGAAATTCAAAAAATCCTCAATGATTACTACAAAAATCTCTATTCCCAGAAATATGAAAATTTGAAGCAAATGGACCAATACCTGGAAGCACACCAGCTTCCTAGACTCAACCAGAAAGAATTAGAAATCTTAAATAGACCTATATCACCCACTGAAGTAGCATCAACAATATGAAAATCTCCCTAAAAAGAAAAGTCCAGGACGAGATGGTTTCACATCCAAATTCTATCAAACCGTTCAAGAGGAACTAGTACTTATATTATACAATGTTTTCCAAAGCATAGGAAAAGAAGGACTACTTCCCAACACATTCTATGAAGCAAATATCATCCTGATACCCACACCAGGAAAGGATCCAACAAAGAAAGTAATTATAGATCAATATCATTAATGAATATCGATGCAAAAATATTCAACAAGATCTTAGCAAACAGATATCAACAACACATCAAAAAATTATACACCATGATCAAGTTGGTTTTATTCCAGGGTTACAGGGTTGGTTCAACATACACAAATCTATAAATATAATACATCACATCAATAAAATAAAAAACAAAGACCATATGGTTCTCTCAATTGAAAAAGCCTTTGATAATATCCAGCATCTTTTCATGATCAGAATCCTTAAGAAAATGGCATAGAAGGAACATTTCTTAAACTGATAGAGGCCATCTACAGGAAACCCACAGCCAATATCATATTGAATGGTGTAAAATTGAAAACATTTCCACTCAGATCAGGAAAAAGGCAAGGATGCCCACTGTCTCTACTGCTATTCAACATAGTAATGGAAGTCTTAGCTATCGCAATCAGGCAAGAGAAGGCAATCAAGGGTATCCAACTAGGGTCAGAGGAGATAAAACTCTCACTCTTCACTAATGATATGATCCTGTACCTGGAAAATCTCAGCAACTCAACTACAAAACTCTTAGCAGTGATCAAG
>CAUYQV010041083.1:0-90063 GCA_963574575.1 Galagoides demidoff
CGGGCGCCTGTGGTCCCAGCTACTTGGGAGGCAGAGGCAGGAGACTCGCTTGAGCCCAGGAGTTGGAGGTTGCTATGAGCTGTGATGCCATGGCACTCTACCCAGGGGGATAGCTTGAGGCTCCGTCTCAAAAAAAAAGAAGTAAAGGCTTTGGTGAACAAGAAAGGATGACATTTATTATAAAAAGGCATTTTTTTTTTTGAGACAAGAGACTCACTTTGTCACCCTCAGTAGAGTGCTATAGCATCACAGCTCACAGCAACCTTCATTGTTCCTGGCTGGGTTGAAATTAGACAAACCCATGTATCCTGGGCTTAGGTGATTCTCTTGCCTCAGCCTCCCAAGTAGCTGGGACTACAGGCACCCACCACAACGGCCAGCTAATTTTTTGTTGCAATTTGGCCGGGGCCAGGTTCAAACCTGCCACCCTGGGTATATGGAGCCAGTGCCCTATCCACTGAGCCACAGGTGCCGCCCAAAAGGCAATTTCAAATAAGAAAGGAATTGCTTGGTACATACCTAAATGTAAACTGACAGCCCAAAGTGGGGTAAGGTAAAGAAAGAAGCTAGTGGCTCATAGGTGGCATAATTATTAACTTTTCAGATATACCCCATTGCAAAGACCATGTGGAGAAGAGGAAAAAACTTCAACAGGCATAAGACTAAAACATGCTCATAAAGTGAATGCTTCCCATTCAACCATAATTCACTAGGTTTAGTCTGCTAACATCTCTTCTGAAATGCTTTGGTCCTGAAATACTAAGTTTTCAAAGAGTAGAATGTTTCATCCATATGGGTTATCATAGGAAGGTTCTGTAGGCACAAGAGTGGATTGGATGGCTTCTCCAAAACCACTGTGATCCCATCGATCATGTTGTTCCTATTAATAGACTATAACTGGATGTTGCTTAGTCCTGTAATTGGTTTCTTTCTCCCAAGATTTACAGATGATGTCCTCTCCTGAAAAAAGAAAATCTGAAACGATTCTCCAGGTGGAGAGACACAGCGACTATTTGTTCACTGCCAAGAAGCAGAATTTGGTTGAGTGTCTGTGAAGACACTTCCTTCAATTGATATCTGAAGGCCAATCAAAAATATAAGGTTTCTTTCTGAATCAAATCCATAACCTATTTATTTTGTGACCCATTTGAAAGACTCAGAACATTTCAGCTGTGCTCCGTCTGGCTTTCTCAGACTTCTAAAGAACATCAGAATCTCTGAATCAACTGGCTTGGCTCTGGCCAGCAGCTGGAAGAAGGCTACTCAGCAGCCATCCCGGCTGGGAAAGCACCCCTACCCTCCTCTTCCGGGGCCCAAGGACTCAGGGACTCAGGGATGGGCACAGCCACAGTGGGAGCCAGAAGAGGATGGCATTTTCCCTCCCCCTTCTCCATCTCTGGTTCCCATTTTGGCTTTTTATTTCAGAAAGGACAACTGTCTTTCTCTTCTCTTCCTGTCCAGGACTGAGTGGAGAGAAAACATTGAACCCGGGCTGAGGTCAGAAGCCCTTCGAGGTGGCGATTAAGGGCACAGCACTTAGCAAGAGAAGAGCAGCTGTCTTATATGGCCTGAGTTCTAACCTCTAACTCCAGCCTCCAGAGTTCTTAACACTTTTCTGAATTTTCAGGAACGTATTACCAGTTACACATACTCTATGATGACCACTATGAACAAATGCTAAATGTGCGCACAAAGAGTAGGAAAGCACAAATTTTAAAATTGTGTATTGAGGCAGCAAATTCAAGAGTGATTTTTATTTTGTATCATTGTTATTGTTTTGACAGTAGAAAGTTATTGCCAATATTCCATTTATATATTTTACTAAGACTGGAACTTCAAAGCATTGAGTTCATTTCTTTTTTTTTTTTTTACATCTAATTTTTTTTTTTATTAAATATCCTTGAACTCCTACTATGTGTAAGGCATTTCTCCAACAGCTGTGATCACTGCAGTCAATATTTACAATGAGTTCATTTCTGACCTAAGGCTCTCCCTCTGGATTCATATATCACAAAGAAGCCGAGAAAAACAAAATAATAGAAACGCAACCCAAGATGTCACACAATTCCTCTTCAGCTAGTTCTCCAATACGGCAGTCTCTAAAGTTTACCAAAATTGGGCCAGAAAGCTCTATAAGCATCTACGTATATGGCCCTTTCCCCTGAAAAGAAGTAAAAAAGCCAAATGTATAAACACAGAACAGCTGTCTTCTGGCAGAGACAGTACACAGCCACACCCTGACACAGAGACGCACACCAGCCTGGGCTGTGCACTGTCTTCTGGCAGAGACAGTACACAGCCACACCCTGACACAGAGACACACACCAGCCTGGGCTGTGCCTTAGCTCCAGCTGTTTTAATTGCTGTAGATTTCCCTAAGGCTCCACTGAGCTCAGCTCTGATGTAAAAGTGGACAGGAGCCACATCCTAGGGTGGTTCAAAATCCACCATCCCCTGCAGGGAAGACCAGCATCCACACTAGTGCTGTCTACCGTGACCTCCAGGGCAGGGACAGACCAGGAAAGAAGGTTACCTTGCAGACAGCTGCCTGGAGTATGGCATCAAAGCCCCCCTCGGGGGCATCGCGGTTCCGGGACACCCTCTGTTTCCGAACTTCCTCATTGAAGCTGTCGACTCTGTCTGTGAGAGGCAGCAGGTGGCGGAACCCAAAAGAGGGGACGCAGTTTGGAAATAACTTGTAACTAGAGAGAAAGAGAAGAGTCATTTTTCCATCATCGTCCCCGTTGCTTTATAAAACTTTATTTCAACATAATTATGCTTACAGAAATGTACTCATAATGGTTCAGAGAATGCAATTTCAGTTTAACTCATCCTACATAACTTGGACAAAAAACTTAGTATGGGGTTTAAAATTTTAAAAAAAAGATTTGCAATCTGGTTTATTTTTATCTAATCATGTATAAAAGATCCATCAAATGTGTCTCTAAAATCTTTACCACGTGTTCTGTGCATTTACTGAGGCCTAGAGAGGTTCCAGTAAATATTTACCCAGCACCTACTACATGTTCTTGGGACAGGCACAGGGGGGAGAACAAAGATCAATGACACAGTCCCTACTCTCCAAACATCAAGCCCTAAACTGCAGGTCAGGCGCATATGCCAAGGTGTCAGTGAAAGGTACGGACAAATGGTTTCTCCAGTTGTTGCAGGAAGACTTGGTGTGGGTCCTGAAAGGTGTGTGAGGCCCCTGGGGTGGGCAGGCCCAGGCAGAGTGGAGGGTAAGACTCCTCTGGGCTGAGGAAAGTGGATGGTGTCCAGTGAGGGCAAAGTCAGCAGAGTTACTCTATGAAGCCAGCTTCTCACAGCAACTCTGCTGCTGCCGGGTAGCAGAGAATCATATAAGATTCCCATGTCAAGATACCCACTAACCATCAGAATGTGCTGGTGCATGAAAAAGTGCTAAATGGAACAAGAATAAGAACATTGTTTCTGCTTCTCCATTTATTTATAAATACTGCAGTGATAAACTATCAGCTCTCCTTGATATAATAAAAATCATTTAGAAACCAAGCATCTTTAAATGGAATGTTATATCTAGAAATTCAGAAAGAAGGAAGTGTTGCATGCCAAAAATAGGCTCATAGCAAGCCTGTCTCCTTAAATGCTGGGCAATCTCTACTTCAGTGTGTGGTGCAGACTCCAAGTGACCCCATTCCTGGAGGAAGTTTGCTCCCAACTACCGTTCTAGGAATTTCAGCTTGATCCATAGCTAATGAAGTAGATGTTTTACAAATGGGTTCACAAGGTAGAGGGAGCATAGAGAGCCCAAGGACAGAGGAGGGTGAAGGGGCTGCAGCGAGAGAGAAGGCTAGGCCTGGGCTGCAGGGCCTGTGGCCTTGGTTAAGGAAGCCTCTCCTGCAGTGGCTCACACCTGTAATCCTAGCAGTCTGGGAGGCTGAGGCAGGTGGATTGCCTGAGCTTAAGGGTTTGAGACCAGCCTGAGCCAGCGCGAGACCCTGCCTCAAAAAACAGCCGGGCGTTGTGGCGGGTGCCTATAGTCCCAGCTACTTGGAGGCCAAGGCAAGGGGATCACTTAAGCCCAAGAGTTTGAGGTTGCTATGAGCTATGATGCCAAGGCACTCTACCCAGGGGAACAAAATGAGACTCTGTCTCAGAAAAAAAAAAAAAGCCTCTATTTTCAGAATAAAAGATGGAAACCCAGCACTAACAGAGAGCTCTGGGAGAAAGGCTTTATAATCCAATCCAAGCTGTGTGCATGAGAAAGGAAACAGGTTCAGCAAATGCTAGGACTCTGCCCCAACTGCCACCACAGGGCAGCCTCAGTAGGCACGGCTGGGCAGGCGCCCCTTCTCTGCAGAGAGGCAAGCTCTGGCTCTCTAAGGGACCATTCTACTCCCCGCCCCACCTACCATAGTCACAACAACACAATGACACAGAGTCCCTCGAACCAAGCCAGTTCTGGACAGAAGCAACCGAACTCCCATGAATGTGATAATTCTCTCGGGACAGACAGGTGGCAGCAGCTAGAGGATTTCCCCACTTGCCTTTCCTTTGTTTTCTCCCTTTTCCTTCCAAATCCTCAGGAACACCTTGTGCTCAGAGAGGTCAAAATGTTTTTCAAACCCATGCCTCAGGCCACCCAAACTTCCCATTACCTCCTTGTTTTTCCATAAAGGGAACAGACATGGAAATTACATTCCCAGCTGGCAGAGGGAACTGAGGTCCCACCTGTAGCTATTAGACAACTGGATAGTGGGCCCAGGAGGAAGTCAATGGGTCTAAACTCTCACTCCTCTTTATCTCCTCCCTCTAGTCTGCTGTGCTGTTTTTTTCCACGAATTAGGATTTCAGGTGTGTGTTTATTGTCACATGTGGTCAGGTCGGTTAAAGTGAGGAGAGAGACGGAATAATAATTGCTGTTTAATGAAAAACACAGAAAAGCTGTGAGAGACTAACCCAAGCTCAGCATTTTTTTTTTACCTCTTCCCTTTCATTCTGCAAACAGCAATAAGCAAATACGTTTTTACTGTGGAGAATTACTTCTAAGCAAATGTGCTTGCCAGACAGAAACTTTCATTGAAGAGAATTTACTATAACCAAATCAGAGTCACTTCTTACTGAAAGGAACACAGACCCTGGGAATGGGTCCATTGTCACTGGCACAGGATGTCACCTAGGGACTAGTTAACCAATCTAATCCCTAGAAGAACCAAGTGGCCTGAAGATCCAGGTACTTTGGGATCTCATGCCAGGAAACTGTTCCACCCTGACCCTATGTCTGCTGTAGGACCATAGTTTAGGGATTATTATATGAAGGATTATTAACAAGGAAGATAAAAAATAAAATACATGTGGTTAAAGAGCTGAGGGAGTGTGTGTATAAAAGGTCAATTCAATTGAAGACACTAAATTGAGGCTAATCCAGAAAACAATCTAACACTTTAGGACAATATCATGAATTGAGCTGACCTGGAAAGGCTCCCCTCTTACTCTAAATATACAGAACTGCTAGATAAAATTTAATTTAAAAGTATCTTATATAGAGACAAGACTACAAGCTTAAAAGAGAAATCCCAGGTGTCAGAAATGAAGAGAAAACCATTAAATAAATGTATGAATGGACTTAAGGGACTAAGTGGGAGGCAAGCAGGAGCTCATTCCCAGGGCTCCCCTCTGTGCTGGGACTTGAGGGAGGTCTCCCTCGCAGCAGGAGGTCACAGGCGGAGGGGGTGGGGGGAGCCTTCTACCGCATAAGGCCCAGCAATGCAAAAGAGCTCTCTGCATAAACCCAAGTGCCACAGAGAGCTGGCATGCCACTGAAGCCAGACACAGGGACACTCCAGCTCCTGGTCTAGGAAACAGGCAAGGAAGCTCAGTATCCACTCTGGCCACGAGTGAAATGTATCACCCCTAGGAATTCTAACTCCAGACCTCAGCTATCAGAATTCACCACCTTTATGGTGAAGAAATTAACAGGAAAACCAGTTCAACTGTGAAACCTGGAGGTTCCTGGCAGAAGCGAACCTAAAATGGTGTGCAGGGTGTCAGTACAGCCTCTGACGGAGACGAGCTAATGAAAAAGGTGTGGAACCCAGAGAAACAAACCAGGAAGGAAGGTCAGCGAGGCCAACACACTGAGGGTTCGTAACGCGAGAAATAGAGGGAGAATGATGTCAGATACTCTAAAACAAAGATAATTAAAACATTCACGAGAGGAAGGAATCGAAACCAAAGGCCAGGCAGGATATTATTAGAAAAACAAAACAAATCAGAAGGCTCTGAAAAAAATACCACAAATAACAAAGCGCCTGAAGAAGAACTGAATAAAAATTAGAGGAATGAGAAATGGAGTCACTGAAATTCAAACATGAAATTTCAGTGTATGAATTAAGCAGCTGAAGAGCTAAGTAATAAACTGGAAGAAATGTCCTACCATGCAGCTAGGAGAGAAAAAGAGGGAGGCAGAAATTAGAGGAGAAAGATTAAGAAATGGGAGTGTAGCAGGAGAGGCTCTGACACTTACTAAGTGTCAAAAAGAGAAGGCAGAGAACAGGCGAGAAGAGACAAGCAAAGAGACAACATCTGAGAATTTTCAGGAATGAAGATGTACTCTCCGATTAAACAAGCAGGCCAAGTTCTAAGCAATGTAAACAAAAATCCAACCTAAACACACTGGAGTAAATAGAGAATATGAAAAGCATGGAAAAATACCAAAAGCCACCAGAGAGAAGGAAAAGGATTAGACACACAGAAGCTATCATGTCAGTCACAAGAGATGCCAGCAGACAATGGGATATTACCTTCAAGGTGGTGAAGGAAGGAATGCTATGAGTTCTTGGGAGAAACAACACAATAAGGAAAAACAGAAACAAGGGTAAAGGTATTATTTCACTTGCAAATATTTTTACATGATAAGTATTTCAACAATAGCCCAATACCTCTAACAAAAGAAAAGGCATTCAGAACTTGAAATAGCACGCCAGATGAATCCTTTAAATCCTGCATCAGTGAATATTAGGTGTCTCTTGCCAGTAAAACCGTTCCTAACAGCAATTCAACAGCTCCTTAATCTGATGATAAAATTACTCTCTGCCTTTTTTGCTTCCTGGGACAACCTGGCACTTCTTACTTACTTCTTACTTTGTCGGATCTGGCATTTCCGACACGTTTTAAGATGGGAATGAATTTAGGAATTCCATCCTTTGGCAGAAACATCTGGAGCAGAAGGAGGGATGCACCTCCAGACAGTCCCATGCATGCTGGTTGTCTTTTCTCTGAGATGTCCTGCACAGGTGGTTAAGCCACCCCCCTAACTTTCCCATCTCCCCAGAACTATGGGGGGACTGCTGTTGCTTCCACTACAGTAAAGGAAAACCTAACTGAAGGTGTCCCTGGGGCCTGAGAAGAACTCTGTGGGTTTCCCTCCACCTTGGCTGGAGGAAAAAGATCAACAAGGACTGCAAACAACATCTACTGAGCCCAGACGTGAACTGCAGACACGTGCAACAGGCCAGCTGTAAGACAGAAGGTAACAGTGGAGACTGTGGCAGCCAAACCACCTGTAGTACAAGCCCCGCTTTGCCAGACCTCCCTGCTTTTCAAGAAAAACTAGAAATCCTGGTTATTGTTGATTAAATCTTCTGCTTTAAGAAAAATGTTACTATTTCACAGTGTTTTTAAAATAGAAAGGCAAGCAAAGCACATGTGCATGCTGGACCAGGCACAGAAGACCTTCTGTCCAGGAGATCCAGGGTGCTGCAGGCCTAGCCAGGGAGCCCTTCTCCCCAGGAGACCCAGGACACTGCACACCTAGATGGGGGAGAGAAATCTCAGTCTGCTCACTGTGCTCCCGGGAGCCCTTCTCCCCAGGAGACCCAGGACGCTGCACACCTAGATGGGGGAGAGAAATCTCAGTCTGCTCACTGCGCTACCCTGTGCCTCCTCTTGCATTGCCCAGCTTGGGAAAGACAGATTTACATAACTGAGACTTGGTGTTTCCTTCAAAACTCTCATTCTTCTCTGGGTTTCCTGTCTCACAAGCAGCTTTTCAGAGGGCCTTGTACTCACTGTCAAGAGCTTTGCTGTCGGCAACTGGTTTCTGCCTTTGAGGCTTACAGAAGGAGATGAGCTGTGAATAAGCAATGTGGCTGACTCTGAGTTTTCACATGCTGAGCACCCAGGGCCAGCTCTTCATCCTCTGCCAGCTTCCAATTCTAGAGTCTTGGTGAGTGAAAGAGTTTTAGATGAGTGAAAGTGGAGACACACCCCGTCTCTGTGCAGACAGGGCCCACTGAAGGCCAAGGTGCAAGGAGGTAGATAAATCACTATTCCAGATTAACTGAAAAAAGTTTTGGTTAAGATGCTGTTGGTCCTAGTAAGTGATGAAACTCTTAAAGCAAGAGATCTTTGGGACCTGGACTTAGCTGATAAGGGCCTTAGAGACAGGAACAAATTAATAATCAGCCTAGTGGCCGCAAGAAGATGCTACACCCAGCAAATAATGATACCCAGCACCTCTCTTCATGATTAAAGAACTTACAGTCTCTTTACACTTAAAACTTTTTCTTGTCTTTTTTTTTTTCTTGAGACGGAGCCTCAAGCTATCCCCCTGGGTAGAGTGCCATGGCATCATAGCTCATAGCAACCTCTGGGCTCAAGTGAGTCTCCTGCCTCTGCCTCCCAAGTAGCTGGGACCACAGGCGCCCGCCACAATGCCCGGCCATTTTTTGGTTGCAGCCATCATTGTTGTTTGGCGGGCCCGGGCTGGGGATTCAAACCTGCCACCTTAGGTGTACGTGGCTGGCGCCTTAGCCAATTGAGCCACAGGCGCCGAGCCATAAAATGCATTTCTTAAAATGAGAGTTCACTCATTTCCTGTTTAAGTAAACCTTTAAGCTTGAAAAGGGACAAGACCTAAGACCTTTTGGTTTCTCACATTCTTTGAAGAAATGTTTTTTGTGTTTTTAAATCTTTTTTTGACCCTTTCTAAAATTTTTCTTAGCTTTGATTCCCCATAGAGTTTAAAAATCTGAAGATCTTTGCATTTTTTTACATTAAACTATAATATCTACTTTTCAAATATTCCTTGTTTTTCTATATTTGATCAGGTTATTTTCAGTAAGTTCACCATTTATCTATTTATCCTGAGGGAAATAGGACAAATTTAATTCTTTGTTTTGTTTTGTTCTTGTTGTTAGAAATCACTGTTGTAGTTTATCACAATGATAGCCTGAAAGTGAAAGTCTCAGATTGGAGGCCAGGACATCCGCGTCCTCCTCTGCCCATTGCTCACAAGTGTTGGGTGATTGTCCAAGTTGCTAATCTGATTAAAAAATAAGCATTGTGTAGCTACTTTTGGCTATGGATATGCATATGTTTCATTAGACAGTAATCTCTTAAAGTTTAAGTGGCTATTAAAACTCCTATTTCAGGAAATGTTTTACTCTGTTAATGTTTCTGACAATCGAAAGCCTCTGATTTTCAAGTAATCAAGCACTGTTGCTGAGCCATCACTTAGTATAATGTTCTGCAGCAAATGTGTATCCTGTAATAATGTTCTTCCTGGAAGTTTCTTTAGCCTTTGTCTGTATTTATTGGGTCTTCTACTTTGAATTTGAGTACTGTGAAATATCAGAGTTAATTAGGTTTAAATTCAAAAGTGGTCTTAGGCCCCCTCAGTGAAATTCACTTAGCCAAGTGTATAGGATGTATCTTTAAAAGCAATTCTACTAATGTGTCATTACTGCTAACATTAGAAGATATTTGATCATTTATTAATGAGAAGTAAGTAAATTTGTGTGTCAAAAATGTTTCAATTTATTTCTCATCAGGTTTCTTTTTTTTGTCATGATACTAATGCACATTTTCTGTACAGAAATTAATTATGCTTTATTTTTGTAATTGAACAAAAGAATGTGAGATAATAATTTGCCATTTGTTTTGTACCACTTCTGATCAGCCCCTTTGAAAAGCCTTTGATGGGGGAAAAATACAAACAGCTGATGAACCCCTGACTTCTGTGACTTCCTTCAGCTTGTGCCTAAGGCTTTTGTGTGTGTATGAGAGAGAAAATAAAGTTGTTTGCAAAAGGGTGATATAAAGTATCTTGAAGCTGATCAAAATTATTTTGCTTCAATTTTATTTATTATGTGTTATAATTTTCATTTTCTAAGGGTTTATTTTATACCTTTCAGTTTCATAATATAAATGTTTTTCTAGCTCATGTCTTTTAAACTTAGGAAATAACTTAAACAGGCAAAAATGTATCTTTTGCATTTGAACATTTATTTATAGTTGTGGAATTTTGAGCCACCTTGTATTTACTCTGTGGTGTTTCAGTTTTGAACAAGGAAAACCTGCGACCGGGGGCCTTTGTATTGAGAAGTAGTGTTGTCTCTTCAGAGTTGTTGCTCTTGCTTCTTGGATACACTGACATTTCTTTGACTGAAAAGACTGCTGGGTTCCCTGGAGTTTGACACAAAGACAGGGCGGTGACACCTGGGGAATCCTTTCTGCACTTTAGCTTCTTTTAGCCCTGATTTTCTTTGGGACTGAGTGGAGTGTGTCAGTTAGTCAGAGAAGTGTCTTCTGGGTGCTGAGGCCTGCCCCTGTGCTGGCTGCCCCTGGGGATCCTGCAGATACCCGGGTGCTCAGGACACAATGGAAGGCTGCACTGTCCTGCTTTTTTGTCTTATCCTTGATTCTTTATTCTAGAAATTACTTCCCTGTCTTATAGAGCTATATCCAGATATACAAGAAAAATATAAATTTTTCTTGTATATCTGGATATAGCTCTATACAGATATACATTTACCTATTTGATTTCTGATTTATTTTTACTTGGGGTTAGGTAGACACAACAAAATGTTTCTGTGTCTGTCCTGATGTGTGTAACCTTGGGGAATTTATCTACAGCATATCAACCACAGCAAGTTATTCTTAATTTGATCACTTGGCAGTTACACCTTAGAGCAGCATTCTCAACCTGTGGGTCGCGACCCCTTTGGGGTCTCTTGCATATCAGATATTTAGATTACAATTTATAACAGTTGAAAAAATTATAGTTATGAAGTGGCAACAAAAATAATTTTATGGTTAGGGGTCACTACAACATGAAGAACTGTATTTATTAAAGGGTTATGGCATTAGGAATGTTGAGAACCACTGCCTTAGAGGAACTGATGCTCAATGATGTCTTCTAGGTAAGACTCTGGGCTACATCCTTAAGTCTGTAAAACATACAAGAATTTTTTTTGTAATTTGGTTGTGGAATCTTCTTGGATTACAAAGCATATTTGAAATACTATAAGAAACTCAGTGACTAAGACTTTCTTTTCATAAGTTGATTGGTGGAACAAGTATGCTAAATTTTCTGCCTCTATTATTCGGTGAGATAACCATGTTCTGTGTAATCTTTAGGGGTAGATATTAACTTGCTGGTGGACTCCTTGAATCTGGGAACCAGGTTTTAGGCTTTATTTGAATCCCTCTTCAAAGCTGAGGGCCAGGGAGGCGCCTGTGGCTCAGTGAGTAGGGCGCCGGCCCCATATACCGAAGGTGGCGGGTTCAAACCCAGCCCCAGCCAAACTGCAACAAAAAATAGCTGGGCGTTGTGGCGGGCGCCTGTAGTCCCAGCTACTTGGGAGGCTAAGGCAGAAGAATCGCCTAAGCCCAGGAGTTGGAGGTTGCTGGAGCTACTCTGCTGCACTCTACCAAGGGTGAAAAAGTGAGACTCTGTCTCTACAAAAAAAAAAAAAAAAAGCTGAGGGCCACATGTGATATACATTAATATCACATGAATTATATCATATGCTGATGTTAGTTCCAAAGAGTAAGAGCCTCAAGAATTCCTCATTGCGTAATCAAATATTGAGTTTTGTTTTGCTTTTTTTGGAAACCAGCTTAAATATGTGATAAAATCATTGGATTTTTTTTTTTTAAGAAATGACATTTTCCAGTTTATACAATAAACTGATCTATGCTAACAGAGGCGACCTTTCCGGTGTCTCTTTTGTATTTGAACCTGTGTTTCACTTGGTTCAGACACAGTCTCTGGGTTGTAATCCCTTTCTGCTCTTTCTGTCCCGTTCTTTTATGTTCTGATTCTCCCTTTCTACTTAGTGTGGATGGTTGGTGGGTTTGTAGTATCCTCTTTTTTTTTTTTTTTAAGAAAAATTCTATAGTATTACCATTACATCTATTTCAAAATAAACAGGGAATTGATGTGCTGTCATGACATGCACTTATCAAGCATAGACAGCTTTTCTGGAGCAACAGTTGGCCTGGCTTACAGGACCATTACTTGGACATGTGGGTCCTCTTTTTGCTATGCATAGTCAATGGTGAAATGACTATGATGTTCCCATATGGGAAAGAAGGTGAGAGAGAAAGTGAGGCTCAGAGTGAGGTCTCGCCACCATCTGTGAGAGTGACTGAAGTGATACGGAAGTGAGGTGATGTCCACACGACCAATTCTAAAGCCCCCTGCATGTTTGCCGTAACTACTTGGTGTCTGTAATGGAGCCAGTCTTCTTAACTCATGTCCAATGCATGTGGTAGCAGCACACGTCCAGCCATGCATGGGCTTAATGATTCCACCACTTTAATTTTGGAGAGAACATTTCATTTTGAAAATGTTGGTGGGGTAATGGCTTTGAGGCAGTTGACAAAATAGCATAAATTACCTTTAAGCAGTTTATTCTTATTATAAGAATGTAAGACCTTATACATACCTTTTTCAAATTTCTGTGTGAGAATTTTCAAATTGTTACAGAGTTATTGGTAATAGTCACTTTAAAAACCATCAGAATAAACATACAAGTGTGAAAAGGAAGCGAGACATGTGGTTCCTTTTGTGCCATTTCCTTTGACTTTAACCACATCCTGATGCCTCTTCCATGACGGCCTTAAATTGAAACATGTTCTACCAATAAAAACAACTGTTAACTGGATGGATCACAAAATACCAAGATGCTTCGTTTTTAGCTCTAATTGATAGAATGAATATTCTCCATAGTACTTGGAAATTATTTACAGAGTCATTGTGTTGTCATGAATTTTAATGTTAGACAGAATTGTTAACCACCCTGCCCCAGGCACTGGCTTATGGTCTTAAAGAGAACAAAGGAGAAAAAGATGGGGATGCTTGCTGGTGAGGGCACTGCAGGAAGAAGTTATAAATGGTAGAGCTGCGTTCTGTCAAGAATTCGGAAGAGTAGGAAAGTGGGTCTTAGACGCCAGCCTCGTGGTTTCCTCGGAGGCCTCCAGTTCTGTGTTTGTTTTTTCTCCACATGTTGTCACCAGCCCTGGATGGCACTGACTGATTTCTCCATCACTGCACTTTACACTGAGGCTGAAAAGAGCATCTTTCTTACAGTGACCTGAATGAAACCTCTGTGGAAGGCGCCCCTCTCCTCAGGGAGCTCACCGAGCCTTTTCCACACTTCCTCTTTCAGGGCTGTTGTATTCATTCCGCTGTGGATTTTGCCTTTTGCTTTCCTGAGCTAGTCAGCTCTGGGTTGGGTTCCATTATTTGCTCTCTTCTGTTGATGCGACTATCTCAGAATTTTTTGAGCTGCTGTCTCCTTATTCATTTGTCATTTTCTCGGACATTGCATTTTCTGGTTTCTAAAGCTGACCCTTCCCCATGCTCACACCTTCCCCCCTTCCCCTTCTGACCGCATCATGTTTCCCTCCCCCAACTACTCAGCTTCTTTTTATTAGAAACAAAACTATGAGCCTTAAAAGAACACTGCAGTATGAATAAAATCCTTCAAACCTGTGCTGCTCTTTGGCCCCTCAGGATCTTGAGACAGCCCATGTACAATAAGTTTTCTCCTAAGGAGGTAAGGAAGGTCTTGAGAGTACCCCAGGTTTGGGGTCTCCTTTCTTCCCACCTGTGTTAGCTCACCTTGCAGGGTGCCTGCCTTCCCCACTGCCTGTAAACTGTGATCTGAAGCCCCTGAGGGGACGTTTAGTGACCAACACAATTCAGGAGTGTTCTCGTCTTAAACTTTGCTTAGGCCTTCCTTCCTAAAACTGACCCTTTCACTTTAGAACACGGAATTTCTGATTCTCACTTTCTTTTATTGTTACCTGGGGTTCCTTTGATCATTTTCTGTTTTTTGCTGTTGTGATTTCTTCTTGTCTGTGCACTTTCTGTCACTTCCCAACTGAATATGATGATGGGTTAAATGTTTACCTTAGTCTTTACAATGTCAAAGATACTGAAAAATTATTGATTCTATGTGTTTTAAGTTTAGAAGAGATAGCAGAAGATGATATTTTGGAATTTTATGTGGTGCATTGAGCTGTGTTAATTTGTACCACAGTAAGGATTTATACCCAAATCAGAAACATTTGAAATATACTTGGGCAGTAACTGTTGTTCAATGAGTAGGGCGCCAGCCTCATATACCAAGAGTGGTGGGTTCAAACCCGGCCCTAGCTGAACTGCAACAAAAAATAGCGGGTGTTGTGGTGGGCACCTGTAGTCCCAGCTACTTGGGAGGCTGGGGCAAGAGAATGGCCTAAGCCCAAGAGCTGGAGGTTGCTGTGAGCTGTGATGAGCTTTTCTGGGAGAAAAAATGAAGAAGAAAGAAATATACTACTTATTGCTTTTTTAAAAAGCTGTGATGAGCTTTTTCTGGGGAAAAAAAGAAGAAGAAAGAAATATACTACTTGTTGCTTTTTAAAAATGCTTCAGAACTAATATGATATGTAATATGTTGGCTGGTTCATGAGGAAAGTAACTAGTCTTTTAACCGGAGCAGTGGGGGTGGGGAGCAGGCAGTGGGGTCTCATCACTCTTTTTATTGTGGTGGAATGTTCAGGAGTCAGAAGGGGGATTTTAGCAGTCTTAAATGGGCTTTAATGCTTTATGCTAATTTCTTTTACACATTGAATAATACTTATGTATTTAAAAGCTGGCATTATACAAATAGATTTGATTGATTTGATTTGACAGAAGGATTCTATTCAGAAATAAACTTCAGTGGAGAGTGATCCAAAATACCATTCAGTATTATGAGATAGTAGGTGCTGTTTTCAGCAGAGTTTAGGAAAGAATCAAATATTGTCTAGAAGAGAATTGTTATACACATACCTCTTGGCATGGTGATCTACATATTTCAATTAGTTGTTCAGGTACAACCACATGGAACAGTTAGCACATTTCTTTTTTTAATGTAGTTAATGGTAAGATGTGCTAGTACTTTGTTCAGGAGTGATGATGCTGGGGTATTTTGACCAAATTAAATCACCATTCTCAAATGTGTTACCTCATGTGATAGAAACAAATGAATAGAGAGAAAGGGGAGGGAATTTGGGAACAGCGGAGGATTTGGACAATAAAATAGGAGCCCAAACATACAGAAAGTGGGAGCATGACTGTGGTTTTGAGAAACATACAGAGTGGGGTCTGCAGTTTACAGCAGGAGTAAATGTCAAGTGTGTTGGAAGGGTTTCCTGTGGCCTCACTCGAGACCTTAGTTCTTGAGTGGCAAGTTGTGTGTGGTCCTGCCCGCCTTACCCGGGAGGTGCATGCTAAGCACCGCACTTTCAGCCCTGCTATGCCTAGAAAATAGATTGGCCACTTGGAGTGCCACTTTAGAAAATTTGCTAATATAGGAATATAAAATAGCACTTATGTGACCAGGAGATAGAATTGGGAAGATGGGTTAAGTGGGTTGCTGAGTACAACCTGGTTGGATTAAGAGTGCTCAGGGAGATATGTGATACTGATGGTTGTTGGAGAGTCAACAATAAATTCATTATCAGAACTTTCATTTGCCAAGAGAGGAAATAGAAAGCTGTTGACAAGGCTTTAGAATGAAGAAGTTATGTACCTACAGAATGGTGTCATTTTTTTCTTGCTTATGTAATTTTTTTTAAAAGAAAGTTTAGAGTGATGGGCAAGAGCAAAACAGTAAATATGAAAATTCTATCAACATATGTTCTAGGGGAAGGAGGAGGATGGGTGGAGGGAAGGTGATTGGTGGGATGACGCCTATGGTTCATCTTATAAGGGTTCATGTGAATCTTTCTAAATGTAGAATATAAATGTCTTAACACAATAACTAAGAAAATGACATGAAGGCTATGTTAACCAGTTTGATGAAAATATTTCAAATTGTGTATGAAAACAGCACACTGTACCCCATGACTGCATTAATGTACACAGCTATGATTTAATTTAAAAAAATGTATATATATGTGTTCTTTTTGTATGGCAAATGTGATTGCCTAGTGAAGTAAGGTGCTGAGTCCTTCACCTGTGTTTGTTATTGATCGTCTGTGGCCCGAGCAGAGGTCATGACCAAGAGTGGGATACTGTGTCTAATGCCAACAATTCTTGAAGGTCTGAAGCCAGTACTGTGCTTGATTAAATCATAGGCTGATCGCGGCGCATTTATCTGTTAAAAAGTAGTAAAAGTAAGGTTTTAAAGTGACATGTAAATATTTATAATATTATATTTATAATATAAATACTTACATATTGAAGGAATATTTTAATGGTGAATTTAAATAATTTGTTTCATAGAGGCATCGGTTTAATCTGTTCTGTAGATACTTATTTTTGCATTCCTGTAGCATTTTCTGTTCATAACTTATTTTCATCTTATGAATATCAACAGAAGGACCTGGTGGGGTAGCCAAAAGAAAAGCTAAGACTAAAGGTATTTTCTGTTTTTCAAATTAGCCTTGAATGAATGCTTAAAAATGCATGACATGTTTTGGGTATGTTATGTAATTATAGCTACTAATTCCTAAGCTAAACATTATTGCTTTTTGGTTTTGTTTGGGTGCACCTTAGGTTATAAATAATTTTATCGAGGCTTTATTGAAGCATTTTTATCCTCAATCTTATGATCGCAAGTAATTTCCTTTTCACATTATTGGAACTTTGTACTAGTCTTTATGAATTATATTATACCATATCATGTAATATTTATTATATATGTTTAGTTTACACATACACATGCTAACTTGCTCCCTAAAACCTTTCTTACCTTGACTTTACTGCTTGAATTACTGGGAAAAAGATGAAGATTGATTTCTTTTTACTAAAAGCTCTCAAGAAAGTCTGTCTTAGAGCACAATAAAAGCTGGGTGTCGTAGTTTTCACTAAAATGAAAACTTAGGTATATAATATGGAGCACTGCGTTACATTGGTATAGAATTTGCTGTTTTGTATTTTAATTCATTACAAATTATTATACCTGTGAACTATTCTACATAGGCTAACAGCTGAACATCACTGCCTTACTTTACATCCCTGTGCTTTTTTCCTGTTCACGTGTGTAGTCCTGTCCATTGTGGAGAGGGGCGTGGGGGGTGCATGAGGGTCCTTGCAAACTTGTGACATTCTGTCAGTCTTCTATTCAGATTCTTGGCATATTGTTTGTGGTTCACTTTTGGAGGGAATAGGAACAGATGAGACTTCTACTATGTGATTTATAGGGTTTTGTGATTTGTATTTTATCATTAGGAAGTTTTAATGTTTTAACCTTTTATCTCACCTGAATAATCCCTGGGAAGAAAACAATTTTCACTGTTTTATTTTTACATAAATAATGATGAAATAAATGGCTAATAACATATACTTTTATTTCTTGATCTAGACAGGCAAATTAAACATTAAAGATTTAATATTTTACAGGCAGTTTGCAGAATATGATCTTACATCATTGCACACAGATTTTAGTCTTTTGCAATGCCGTTATCTGTGTTGCTCTACAGACAGCAGTGAAGCAGAAGGAAGACTCAGGGTGTTTCTGAATGAATACTCATCTGTTTTCTTACCAGATTTTAATAAGATTTTCAGGAAGAACTAAAGAATTTCCTGGTTCGTCACCAGGAGGTTCAATTAATGGAGAAACCTTATATGATATTTTTGCTGGTTAATCAGTTTTATTAGACTACTTAGACAGATACGATGCTTCTTTTAGTGAATGCTGTAAATCCAGTGCTTGGGTTGAACAATAGTTTGTGCTGTGTATGTTTTACATGATTTTGACGGGTGAAAAGATCATCTACATTTCATTATATTACAGAAATCTTTCATTTTCTTTCTTTCTACTTAAATGCTACATTGTACAGTAAATGCCTTACCTTATGATGTCCTAATGAGAGTGCAAACAGATGAAATTCAGAGCTTTTCTTAACTGCTCTGTTAAGCTTTATGTAAAGCAAGTTGAAAGCAATATCTTCCATTAGATTTGAAAAAGCTGTCTACTCCATTTAATGGCCCTGTCTCATCTATGAACATGAAAGACATTATGTTGGCTTGATTGGCTCTGCATAATTTAACAGGAAACATACTTAAAGGAATACTGATTTCATCATGATGAATATAAACAGAAAGAAATTCTAATTTGTCATTTTAAATACTACAGATAATTTTAACATTTCATGCACATGAAAATTATCTTTTGCATAGTTAGCTAAAAAATTAAATTATATTTAATTTGCATTTGCACATATTTGGTTTCAAGGAATTTGTAAGCACATGTATTTTATGGACACTATTTTATTTGACCTAATTTTTTTAAATTATCTTTACACATAAACTTATAAGTCGTGAAAAATTTATTCTTACATTGCCAATGTTCCTTTAATTATGACATGATAGTTGTGAAGGATGAAATGGTAACACTTTGTGTAAAGTCCTGTACTTTTCTGTATGCACTTGTTTTTGCAATGTTGCATGTTAATCTTTTTTTAAGAGAAGTCTTACCATATTTCTAGCTGGAGAAATGTGGTAAGCTGCTAGCATTTCTTTTGTAGTTGATATTTTATAGAGGTTTGCATCTATTTTTAGCTGACTTAAATACAAGTAAATTATAGTAGCATTTTGAATGAGCATTTCCTGTGTGTGTAGGAGATAAAAAAATAACACCTTTTCACTAACTTACTGTTCTATGAATTAAAAGATGCTGTCAATAAACATTTTTTCCTTTGATTGGAAAACCTGAAAGTTAAAGAACTCACTAAAGAAGAGCTCAAGAAGGAAAAAGAGAAGCCCGAATCAAGGAAGGAAAGTAAGATTGAAGAGAGAAAAAAGGGGAAGAAAGAAAAAGTGAATGACCGGAAGGATAAGAAAATCCCTGATGCAGATGTATCCAGGAAAGAGTCTCTTAAGGGGAAAAAGGACAGAGACAAAGAGAGAGCGGACCCAGATAAAACTGCTAAACCCAAGGAAAATAGGAAAAAATCAGCAAATACAAAGGATATTCCTAGTAAAATGGCATCCCGAGACAGAGATGGCAGAAGGGATGGTAGGAGTTCTACCAGCCAGGCGTACTTAGCGAAGGGAGATGACCAGAAAAGGAAGAACTGAAAAGCTCCTTGGACATCCATTGGCACCGCAGGAAAGGGGCATGTTCTTGTCTGTGATTTGCTGCTAACGGCCAGAGAAAATGTAATATTGCCCTGGTTGGAGAAATGTATCAGTTAGCCATTGAGTATTTTATTGGTGCTCAGCAGTTAAGTTTAGAATTTAATATACAGTCTCATGCTTCTAAGTTTAAAAGATGAAGCTTCAGGAAAACATGATGTAATAACTTCTGCTTTATTAACTTACTGATCATGTGTCAGACGTGTGTAGTATGAAGTATAATGAATTTATTAATATATTGAACACTTCCATTGGAGTTAAATAAAAATATCAAGATGTTAAATAGTGTTTCTGTGCACCTTCAAGTGTGCTAAATGCTGGGGGATGAGACGTTACCCTCTGTCTCAGTTTGCCCTCTGCTCTCCTCCCTCCTCCCCTGCCTGCTTCCTGCTTCCTTATTTTCTGCCTGCAGGGCCACCTCCCTGGCTCCTGTGCTGCCTCCTCCCCCCAGTTCCTTCCCCTGCAGCCCTCCCCAGTCTGTCAGGGGCCACCCCTTCCTCAGGCTCCTCCCAGGTTCCCCATCTCTCCTCCCTCCCGCAGTCTTTGACTTTCTCCTCCTCCTCCCTCCTCACCCCTGCATGCCCCTTCCTCCTGACCTCTCCTTAGCCACCCCTCCCTTCCTTTCCAGCCAGTCCCCAGTTCTGCCTTTCTCCTGTCTGGCAATTACTTAGCACCCACTGGTGCCAGCTCCACTGCTCGGGGAACTCTGGATATAACCATAAATAAAACGGGATGTTTAAGAAGAACACGTGTATTTATGATAATACAATTATAACTTATGATAACACTTGTATTGTCTCGGAATGGTTATAGAAAGGTTTTAATTATTTCAAATTAGGATTCCTTTCATTTTATTTCACAGTTTTTCAGTTATTTTGGTTGAATGGCAAGTATTTTTCATATTTGATACTGTTATAGTCACTTGCTATTTCTAAAGAATTGCATACTTGAGATCTAACTAAAGATCAGAATTTAGTTCCTGGGAAAACATTTAATAAAGTAAAATTTCGATGAGAAATACTGTACATTTGTACAGACGGTTTATCCTGTTCTGCACATGAAGTTTTAAATTTCTAATAATGACCACTGTGAAATATGGTTAGTTAATGAAAAGAGTGACCTGATTATTTATGAAGTCATGTTTATAACTAATATAAATATGTGAAACTTTATAACAAACAGGTTTTAATGAATAAAGATAAATAAAACTATGTGAAAGTTTTAAAAATCAGTTCGAATCAAAAGTGCTGCCACAAAGATTTCATTTTTAAAAAAGAATTCTTTACTTTTCCTATGAAGAGATTTAAAAAATAGAGATTTTGAACCTAATTAAAGATATTTCAACTCAATGGTATTTTACACAATCAGTAAACTTAATTGTAAATACTTCTAAAAAGTATTTGGCACTTTTTCCTTACATGCTAGTGCCTTTTACTCTTTAAAATCAACCACTTAGATATTTAGTTAACAAATATTCCCACTGATAAAATTAAATAGCAAGGGAGAATCCTAGAGCATATTTACTCTGATGTCTCTAATCTAATCCTGTTGTTTTATTGCTAAAAACTAAGACCCAAAGTAATTTTAACATGTGATATTTTGGAGTATTTTTATGTAGATTGCACAGGATTTTTTGTTTTTATAGATTATAAGAACGATAAACCATAAAGGGGATTTTATGGCCCTTTTGGTTGGCAGGGGGCACTGGCTGCAGGGGAACAGACCCAGGTGCCCTTGTCATCAGAGCTCTGCCACTTAACTGCCTCCCTTGCTGATTCTTTGCTGGTTTCTGCCTGGCTTTATTCTATGTGCTACTCCCAAGGATCAAGCTGGCCCCCAGCAGGCTTGGACCCAGCTTTCTGGTTTACCAGTCTCAGTGCAAAGGCAGTTTTCTCCAGTGGTTCTGGAAGAAAAGTCCCTGGGAGAATTCTGATCAGCCTGGCTGACCTCGTGAAAATCTGTGACTTTTTGTAGGTGGGGATGGGTTAATCTTCCCAGGCTCCATCTTATGCACAGAGGTTTGGGGTGTGGATTGAGTGAGTCCTACCCACACTCTGTGAAGTGTTGGGTCTCTGGGGCAAGAAGAGGGAGGCTCAGACTGAGAACTGGACAGTTAAGAAGCAAAACCGATGTTACCACACATCACAGAGTTCACAAGATTTTCAAGATATATCCAAATGTTAGGTCTTGGTGCTGAAATAAATGGAATGATTTTTAAAAATTTGTGTACAAAACTTTAGGTGCTACAGATAATTTGTTCTCTCTTATAGATGAGCAGAAAATTATAATTTTTACCTTGGTTTTTGAAGTTCATGACTAGGGGGCAGAAAATAGATAAATGCTACATTCTAAGCAAATGAGTGAAAACATTTTAAAATAACCTAATCAGCATACAGACACAAGCAATGTCTGTTGCTGTTTATTAAAGTACTTTGAAATGCTTTGGTTCTATCATTGATTTTTCTTTCTTTTCATTATTATAGTTTTACTTTATTTACAGCAACTGTCAGCAATTTTTTGAGAGCAGGGAGGATATCGCCTCAAAGAACTGTTCTTTTGTTTCTTTCTTTTTTTTTTGAGACAGAGTGTTACTTTGTTGCCCTCAATAGAGTTCTATGGTGTCATAGCTCACAGCAACCCCAAACTCTTGAGCTTAAGCCATTCTCTTGACTCAGCCTCCCAAGTAGCTGGGACTACAGGTGTCTGCTGGGCTGGTTTTTTTTCACTGCAGTTGTCATTGTTGTTTAGAGCAGGCTCCGGCTGGGTTCAAACTTGCCTGCCTTGGTGTATGTGGCCAGTACCCTACTGAGCTACAGGCACTGAGCATATCATTGATTTTTCCTTTGACTATTAGCTCAAGAATTAAAACAGCTGCTAAAATATTTAAAGGTATTGAGGAGTGCCTGTGGACTGGGTCTTGCTTTATTTTCTTTCTTTTTATCTCTGCCACCCTTTTTCTTCCCCTTTCTTTCTTTCAGGAAAGGAAGGCTTCAACTGAATTTTATTGAAGTTGAGGTCAAACTTTATACAACTGCATTAGCATTTAACATTCAATTAAAAACTGTACATGATGAGCTTTTCATCATGATTAGGGGGGTAAAATTATGCTTGTACTCCTAGTTTTTCGTCACATTATATGTGAAGTGTTTTCAACTTCACATTATTTTCTAAAGAGTATTAAAACCAGAAATAGCTTAATAGGTTAATTAAATACAGGGACAAAGATATCATAATATTAAGTAGTTGGGAGGGGAGTCAGAAGTTTTAGGGCAAACCTGAAAAGTGAAAATTAAATACTAAGAATGTAAGTTTATTTTTTTATGCCCTTAACAACCTTTTGACTTGAATTATTATATTGTGATATGATACTTGAGGTTCTTTTTTTTTTTTTTTTTTGCAATTTTTGGCTGGGGCTGGGTTTGAACCCACCACCTCCAGCATATGGGGCTGGCACCCTACCCCTTTGAGTTGCAGGCACTGCCCACTTGAGGTTTTTTTTTTTTTTAAAATGATATTATTGGGATAATTTTAAGCTTTTTGTAATAGTGTTTCACATTTGACTAACAGTCATCTTTATTTATTTATTTATTTGTTTTTTGAGACAGAGTCTCACTCTGTCTCCTTGGATAGATGCTGTGGCATCAGGGTAACTGCAAAGTCTTGGGCTCCAGCGATCCTCCACAGTCATCCTTGAAATGGTCAGTTCTACAAAACTGTTTGAGTGCCTGTCAATTTTGCCAAGGATCTTTTTCTGTTCTTTAGCATTCAGGTTACCGACTTTTGAAGTACTTATATCATTATTGACTTTTTCCTTCATTTTTGTGACATTTAACTTCTAAGTTTCATTTCTTAATGGCTTTGCATGTGAATTTTAGTTTTTCCTAGCATCACTTGTTAGGAAACCTTTCTGTATTGTAACAAGATTTCCAGTTTTACTTCATGTGTATAGATGATCCTATCAGCATTTCACAATGAGAGAGAGACTTGAAAAGAATTAAGCAGAAGTTGTTGAGTTATTCTGGGAGGACTGTGTGACTCGGTTCTTTCGTGTATTATGAACTGTCAGGCCACTCAACTTGGTACATGTGGAGGTTCTTATAATGATGACTTAGGTAGTAAAGACTCCCTATAGACGTTAAAAGACAGGCAGTAAAATTATGATTTCTAAACTTGAAATGTTTCAAGTTAACTGTAACACCGTTGTGCATGAAATGAGCGAGGTGATTGTGGCTTTGCCTCTGGACTTTGGGTTCTTTCTCCTGTCTCAGCTGTTTCTTCTCCTAGTAATGCCTGTTGGTAATATTGATTACTCAGAATATTTTGCCGTAAAATGCATCTTGGAAATGGTTGTTTTCCTTGTTTGTAAATTGGAGATAATGACCTGTCCCTTGAGGTAGTGTTGATGTTGTGTGTAGCAGATAAGCAGCCCCATACCCTTGGACACTCAATTCTCTTTGTCTTTGGTAGAATAATGGTAATAGCCCAACAAAGACCTATCAGGCCATGGTTAAAAATTTAGAAGCACTGAAACTATGATTCTTACTCCTATTTTTATCACTAGTTTGTGAGATAAATCCTGAGTTCTTTGTTCTTTGTACTGATTATGTGTTTTGTGAAATGCTGTACTGGATCCTGACTTGTTTGACTGAGATTATTGAAAGGGCAAAAGAAAATAATTATAAATGTTACATACGTGTAAAGCCATAAGAATGCTTATTTTTTAAAGGATACTGTTTGAACATGAAAGCGCAAGATACAAAGATTAGAAAAAAGTTATGAAGTAAACTATAGTCTTAAGTGTATGGTTCAGTCTAAACTTTTAATAATTTCATTATGAAAAACACATTTATAGGTTTATTTTATATTCAGAACACGTTTTCCCATAGGTATGATTTTATGGCCTTTAGAGATTTTCTGCTTTGGCCCACAGAAATCTATTTCATCCTTAATATCCAGTTCTACGAGTGTCATGGTAACTGTGTTTCCATGGAAAAGGGCATTTTGTCATTTTTCCACAGGCTATTAGAAACATACTAAATTTTACTTCTTAATTTTCTTCAGAAATTCTTTCAGTTATGTGCATGGTGTTACATCGACAAAAGTCATTGATTGCTTTCCATAATTATAAAGCCCAAAGGTAGTTTTTTATTTCTTTTGTCATGCTGAATCTAAGTGCTCCAACAAAGTTCTCAATCTCTTTCTTGTCTCTGGACTCTCCAGGATGTGGGCTTCCTTCTCAGACCCTTTCTCATGTGCTCCCTTTAACCCCAAACCTCAGGGGGTGGGAGGTAAGAAAGCTGTGATTGGCAGCTGGGCCACCTGAGTGAGTCCCCACTCTTAACATTGTTGTTGGGCAAAGGATTCTCTAAAAGTAAGTGGGCTAATTAAAAAAAAAAAACATTGGGTAAAGGAGAAACAGTTTTCCCAACTTTGTATGCTTTTCCCAGAAGAAGGAAGAACAGGTGCAGGGTGGGCCAACACAGGGAATGTTGGTACACCTCTCTTCACCCACACTGAAGGCAGGCAGCGAAGGGGTCGGTTTCCCCTACCACTCCCCATCCCATTCCTACTTCTGCCCCTACCCAAATACAGAGTTCCATGGGATGGGCCAAAATGGGTGGCTCTTTCAGAATAGGAAGTTGTAGGGCGTAGAGAGCTCTCATCCCAACTCTTGGTCAGCAATAATTTTAGACAATTGAAAAAATATAAGAGAATGTTGGCAAAATGATAAATATCACCCTGTCCTTAACCAGGTTGGGTTTGTTTTGTGGAGCTGTCTTCATTTTCCTCTCATTCTAACTAAAGATAAAGTTTTTGTTACTAGGAAATTAAAGGGTGAGTATTATACAGTAGACCCACATACAGGGTCATTCTCATGAAAATCTTATTTGCATTAATCTGATTAATCCTTAATAACAATGTCTGATCTGTTATCCTTCCTCCTCCATTTACCTAAGGTTATAATCACATGGTCTAGATGTTTGTTACTGGTTTGGCTGTCGTTTTTACCTACAAATCAATTTCTGCAAGAGCTCTGTAAGCCCTGGGTAGTTGTGAGTCATCCCTTTCTATTTTCTTTGTTCTCATGTCACACTTTGCTCGATCTCACTTTATGGATCTATTTGCAGCTCCATATTGAGTCAGGTGTGTGTCTGTCATAGGGTCTGTCTCTCATTACATCTTGCCTGAAATGTTATTTCTCTTATCCTAAGAGATTGGAGGAGGTTATTTTGATAATTTTATAAACACCCACATGCTGTGTCTATAGTTCTAATTTACTGACTCATTCAACAGATATTCCTGAGAATCTGCAGCATGCCAGGGGCTGGGTGGGGCACTGGAGGGGATAGAGGGGACTCTGGTCCCTGCAGTGAAATGCTCTGGGACAGACAGGGGTCAGGGGAGAAGAGGATGACGCTTGGGCTGTTGTCTGTACTGCTCAGTATTTCCTCTGCCTAGGAAGTCCTCCTGTGCTGTGTGGTAGCTGCCTTTGCCTCCTCTAAGGACCAGCCCAGGCATCGGGACTACACCCAGCTGTCTCTGACCCTCCGAGGTGCCTGGACTCTGTGTGCTCCATTTATCCCACTCATCCCCTTGCCTCATCCCAGGACTCAGCTGCTAGGCTATGATTTGTCCCCAGTACCTCATCTAGGAACTGACCTTAAGGCATTCAGTGGTTGCTTACTAAATGGTGAATGTACAAACAGATTGCTTACAAATATTTCACGTCTGTATGTACTGTTGAAGAATATCAGAAAGAAGAAAAGTGTTTTGCTTTTTTAAAAACGAAAACCTCAGAAGATGCCTCAGTAATTGCGTAATGTGTTTTAACTACCTTAGAAGTTGCCTATACTGTGTTTATATGGCTCTTTGTGTGTGTGTGTGTGTACAAAAGAGGGCTGTGTAAATATATTTCTTTATAAGAAATAAAGGAAAACATAGGTTGTCAAAAAAGTGTATTATTTCTTGAATTTTAATCCTCATTAAGTTCTTAAAACCCTTCCAAAGGGTACTGTTTGATCCTCTTTTTGTATTTGTAGAAACCAAAGTTGGAGCAGTGGAATGTCAAGGTGGAATTCATATGGTCGCCTTGGTTCAAGTGCCTCTGCCCCTGCACACTGTGCCACGTTCCCTGCCCTTTAACTGTGTTTGCAGAATGTTCACACGGGTCGTCTTCTCCAGTCTTTGTGGAGGCCTGCAGTGTTTGATGGTTTTGTGACTTATGTCTTCTTTGCAAAATCTGTATGTCTGTCTTGCATCATGTAAAGATTATTTGAATCTAGAATGGCTCTTATTATACAGGGTGGCCATTAAGTTTGAGTGCAGTTTAAAATAGTGTGCAATTTCAAATTGCACATGAACTTTGTGGCCACCCTGCGTATCATGGGGCAGCAGTTAGTTCCATGTAGTCTAGAGTTGTGGTAAGTTCTGTGACTTTTGCTGGTATACTGAATAAGATCCGTATCCACTTTTCATATGGCACAGAAACAACTGGATTAGCATGGTCAATTAGTATGTGTGCATTTCTAGTGTATTATTTCCCAGGATACTTCTCAAGTTTTGTGTACCTGTTAGTTTTATTCTTGGGATGTATTGTTATATGCTGCTAGGCCACTTGCAGTTGAAACAGTAGCAATCCTGAACACTTAACGCTTTGCACTTAACTGTGACTGTATTAACCTGGATTGGTAAGACCAAAATTTTCATCAGTCTCTGTCCCATTGATCATGAACTCAGGCCTCCAGCAGTCCTTTTGCCTGGCTTCCTGAAGTGCTGGGATTACATGTGAGTCACCACACCCAGCCCCAGTCTGTCTGCCATTGAATTAGTAAGCCAAACATTAAAAACCTAATTTAAAAACATTCTTAAGTTTTTTTATGGGCTAGGGATATGAAATCCTATGAAGCAAAGTAAATTTGAAATTTTCTTCCAGAATTTGTCAAGGGAGCAGCTTGCTTGTCACTCATGGGAGAAATCCATTTGTCACGTCCACTCAGAGCGCAGCCCTCATGATCTACCAGCCCAGACCTTTCTGCTGCTCCTCCTCTGCTCGGCCCTCTCTTACTGCCTGGGTCACCTGACTCCCCCACACCACATGTGTTCCCACATGGGGAAATGTGTATTGTCACGTGCCCCATAATGTTTTTTGGTTGGTAACAGACTGCATATATCAGTAGGGGTCCTGTTAGATTATATCATCTGTTTTCTATGTTTTTAAATGTTTAGATGTGTTTAGGTGCACAAGTCCTCACCATGGTGGTATAGTCATCTGCAGTGTTCAATGCAAGAACGCACCAATCAGGTGTCCAGCCCAGGAACAGGGGGTTCTAGCACATGCCTGGGCCTGTAGCAGGCTGTGCCCTCTAGGTTAGTGTGAATATGTTCCACAGTGTTCACGCATGACAGAATTACCTGAGGACACGTTGCAATACATATTTCCTTTGACACATTTCCCTGAATGAATCCCTCCTGTTAAGGGACCCTGACTGTACACACTGTTTAGTCTCCTGAGCTCTTCCACAGTGTAATTTACACGGCCTCATGCCTTATGTCCTTCAGAAGTCTGTTCAAACGTTGTCTGTGAGTCTTTCCCTTCCTGATTTATTATAAATAGCTGTTCCCATTCCCTGCCACCCTCCCTGGCCCAAGTCTTACTCATGCCATTTATCCACATACTCTATGTAGCATATATTTCTTATTTTTAAAATTGTTCTTTCCTGTGGAAGGAGAGTGTGTTGTACATTCATTTACTGTAGAGCAGCGCTTTACATTAACAGGTGCTAAATAAATACTTAATGAATGAATATGCAGTTCAGGAAGTTGACAAGTATGACAAACTTACGGAAGTGTGATGATTCCTTCCCACTATGGTCAGGGGGACCTGGGCAGCAGTGAATAAAGGAAGCTTAGGTATTTGTGTCAGTTATCATATTTACTATGAATGGCTGATTTAAAGTACTAATTTCATTCACTTTTTAAGGTTTTAACTAAAATTGGAAGAACAATCATAGTTACTGAATGCAATTTTTTTTTTAATTTTTAAATTTGAGGAACTAAAAACAGATGTGTTTTAAGGAAGAGACTAAGTTATTTTCTGAATCATATCATGGCCACTGCATGGACTTGCAATGCTCATTCAGCCCCAGATAATGGCTCTGAGGCATCTGTGGTCATCTTGTTCCTCCCACCAACTTAGGAGTGGAAGCGAGTCCTGACTATTACAACTGAAAGGGAACATTGCTGGGAAGTTTAAGGAAGATTTCCTCAAGACTAGGACTGAAGCAGAACAAGAGATGATCCTTTTGCTTTGGACATCATCTTGTTTGAAAGAGAAGCTTTCAGTGAGGGGAGCCCTGGTTGCCCAGCAGAGGATGAAACCAGGCTGAGAACCAGCCAGCCAGCCTACCTCCCTGCATCCTGTTTAGTTAGATAAGAAATCTTCTTGCTCAAGCCATTTGTAAAGTTAGGGTTTTGTTCAGTGCTGCCCGAGGAACATAAAAACTAATACATCTCATTTCATAACATAATTTTGAACATTTGTTTCACTGCTACATTCTTGCCATTTGTAAATCAAAATAAATTTGGTTTGAAAACCTTTTCCTTGACTGTGAATTGGCCTTACGTGTATTTTTTTCCTTATTTAATTTTTGTTTGTCTTTTCCCTCACATATTAAAACCAAAGTGAATTTGGGTAGCAAACAGTTTTTTTTGAAACACCAGAATAAAATCTGTAGGGACATTCTTCCATATGGGTTGTTAGAGCAATTCTAGTTAAGTTTTTATAACATGGGGGTCTGGGGAAGGCGATGTACTAAAATGATCCTCAGCTTGTTTGAAGCTTATGATATTGTTTATTTCTGTGCTGGTTTTGCCTTTGAAATGGCTATGACCAAGTATTAATAAGTACATAATTCAGCTGCCACTTTGGACAGAAAAAAAATAACTGCTCAGTATTTTCTGCTGTCATGTGCTTTTGTTTTTATGTTTTTCTATGTTTTGCAATTTCAATTTTGGAGACAGAATTCCCAGTTGCTTTGAAGAAAGCTGACTTTTAGGGGCACTGCATTCTGCATATTGGTATACTAGTAGTTCTCAAACACTGTGGCATTAGAATTTGTTTTTCCAAATGAAATGTTCTCAAAACACAAAGAAAAGAAGTTTGGGGCATTTCAAATCTTTATTGTTTGATAGGAAAAGATTTCATTGCTTACTTAACCATGGAGCACAGTTTGAGAGCCTATTATATACAGGGTTAATGAAGAATGACCCTACAATTTTTTATTCAAACTGAGATACTTTTGAGAGTGAAGTAATTATTCTAGGACAATGGACATAAATTGAACTGTCCCAGGCAAATTAGGCTTATGGTACTAAAATGGTAGATGCTAGAGCAGAGAAGTGGGTCGCTGGTAAATGATAGCAGAGAAACTGATGTCAGTGAGTCCCCTTTCCCACATCTCCAACCCACACCCCTCACCTACAGGATGAGGAAGCCTGGCCCTGGAGGGAACCAGCAGAGCAGCTCTAGTCTCCCAGCTGGAGGTGTTTATTCAGCAATTGTTATGAGCCCAATGTTGGCAGATGTACCCAGAGTGCAAAGTTAGATTACTTGATTCTACAGATGTATTCATTCAGCAGAACTTGGAAATGAATGGTTCCATATCATTAACCACAGAGGGATGTAAAAGTCAGGGCAGCCCTGACTTTGAATTTGAACTGCCATGTCTTTTATTAGGCCTTCATCCTTCCCTTTACTCCAAAAACTGAATTACAGCTAGGAGAACCTGAGGTCCCTTTGGAATCTGTCTCAGAGGTAGAGGTCACGAAGGTGTGGAACACAAGTGTGTGTGTCGGTGTCAGGGTATTAGTGGCAGGTCTTGTGTAGCAGTAGTGTTGGAAATAGTAGCTAGAGGGGCGATAAGTGATGTGAGGGCCCTATGTGTCCCTGTCTATGTTTTTTTAAGACTTGGGAGAATCTTTTAAAGAATGTGGGAGTATGTTTTTGTCAGTAAGAGAAAACTGAGACATAGAAAAGGGAATGAAAAGTAAAAAGAATCTAAAAAGGAGGGTAAAAGACATTGGGATGGGAATTTTTCAGACACAGTAGTACACTGTAAGAAGAGTGGTACAAGGCGCTTGAGATTAGCAAACTGCGTGTCTCCTCTGCCGAGGCCTTTCCACTGAGGCTGCTGCCATGCGGGGTGTCTCCCTGTGGGAGGACCAGGACTCCTGGTAACACTGAGAAGAGCCTCGGGTTTAGTCAGCAGGAATCTCAGACTCTTGGATCTAGCTTAGTTTTCTAAATAGTTTTACTTAATTGATGTTCTGTTTTAATGCTTCACATATAAAATATCAAAGAACTAAATATAATGGATTTTATGCCTGCATTGACTTTAAAGTCAGTCTTCACCTTACATTACCAGATATCTTTTTTTCCTGAGGACTTACAAACTTAAAAGGAACTTCTCTTCCCCACTCCCATCTACTGTTTATAAAACTGTAAGTAGGGGGCGGCGCCTGTGGCTCAAGGAGTAGTGTGCCGGCCCCATATGCCAGAGGTGGTGGGTTCAAACCCAGCCCTGGCCAAAAAAAAAAGTAAGTATGATTATTAGTGTTACCTTTAAAAAGAAGGTTATAAATAGTGAGTTATGTATGATTTCTTACTTTTTAAATATTAGTTTTCAAGAAGCAAAAATAATTATATATAAATCGAAATTTGGAATATACCTGATTAACAGAAAGTTCCATGCGCCTTAGTTATCTCACTGCTGAATTGAAACTTCAGGACTTAGGAAGAAGAACTTTAACTCACTGAAGGTCTTTTGGTAAGTTTAGACATGACAGTATTTCAGAGATTCATAAACATTTAAACAACTTTTTTTTGTTTTATTTTTAAGTGAAAGGTTAGCTGAGTAACAGAAATTAAAGACCCATGTGAGGTTAAAGAGGACACCCCTCTTCAGTTTTTAGGCATGTAATACTGGAAACGATGCATTACTTGCACTTTGGATTAAATGTTTGAGGATATTACTTTTCCTGGTTTAATATGTTTAAAAAACCCCCAAACTTGAGTTAACTCTGTGAATAAAAAATGCAGGACTTAAGGAAAGATCTGCATCAGAGCCCTCAGTCCCAGCAGAAGAGACGGAGCCAGACGCCAAGCTGGAGGAGCAGGCTCCTGTGGGGGCAGGTGAGTTGTCCTCGTCCTTAGGTCTCACTGGGATGTGCCCTAGCCTGACACCTGTTCCCCTCCTCAGTTCACAAAATCATATTTTATCTAGAATTTGTTTCATATTGTTCATGGAATAGCTAGTTGCTTTTTCTTATCATCTGAAATCTTATAGTAAATAATTTTTTTTCTGAAAAATTACCAGGATAATTTTAATTTTTAAGAGCACAAGAGTCTTAGGCATGGATTTGTCATTGTCTAAGAACACACAGTTAGAGACATCATAAACCAAGTGTTAGTTTCTGGATTCTAATTCCAGCACGATGGTACATGTTGCATGAAAGTAAAAATACACACATGTTATACACTAGTATTGTCATTGTCTGCCACATGATGTAATAGAGTCGATCCAGTGGGGTCTCCATCCTTTTAATGTGTGGGTCTCTTGTCCGTATGGGAGACTGCCCAGCCCTCCTGGAATCCTCTGTGCGGCCCGTCTTGCACCTGCACAGGTTCATAGGTCACGTATCTCCACAGTTAACCACAGGGCCTGTAACCCTTAGGATGGACAGTCCTAAAATATTTTAATAAATTAGTAAATTAAAATTTAATCCATCACTATCAATCATTTCTTCTTTATGGTATGATATTTATTATAAAGTACTGTTTAGTTTCTGCACATTTTTTACTTACATGGCTCTCAAGAACTCTGGTTTCTTTGCCCCACCTATTGGAAGTGTTAGGTATAGCACTGCACATTTACTGCAACTTAAGCATGGGGTACAGGCTGTACTTTATGCTGATTTTATCCCTGTGTACTGATGAAGAATATCGTGTATTCTTCTTTTTAAAATAAATAAATTTCTCTGAGTTTTGTTCAATTCATAAACCTAGGAGAAGTTACCATCTCTCATTCCTGAGGGATTGCTATAATCATACCATGGCTCAAGAATAAGGAGTAAATTTAATTTTTATAGTTTAAATGTATATTTGCATTTAGCACCTCAAATTTTACTTTATTCTAAAAAGAATACATTCATTCTTTAGTCTGTTAGAGTCTGGCTTCTGCCTTCCCCAGCCCTCTCTAGGGGGAGAGGAAGAGTGTTGACCAACTCCTGGGAAGTTGGGACGGCATTGTGTGCTCACCGAGGCCACAGCCAGTGCTGGTGCCAGATGATTCTGGAAAAGGTTCTGAAGGTTCAGCTGTGGAGGTCTTATATTCTCTTCCAAGAGGGCAGAGGAGTCTGCTAAAGGGTTAGACAGAAGAGCAGAGTGCACTGCCCCACTGCACTCTGTGCTAGAGTGCATCAAATCTAGGCACTTGGGCCTAGGTTCTCTTTGGATGGTGCTTTTAGTAGTTGTGAAACTGGGCATCCTCTTAGGAAGCTGACATAGGCATTGTGAGAGCATAAGGGAAGTATGAGACTGGCAGATGTCTAGAGTTGCACGAGAACATAAATTAAAATGGCTTGTGAAATACAAACATCTATACAAATAAAATAAAAATTAAAAAAGTCAGATGAGGTTCTCCAAAGCTGAAAGGATTGTCAGTTATAATGTAGGGTCTTGCACTCGTAGACACGTGTGGGAGTGGTTGGCGAACTCCGAGTACCCTCCATTCCCTCACCAGCAAAGGTGTCCTTTCTCCTGTCGGGAAAGACACTGAGCTTATCTTCCAGACTTTGTCTTTAGTTCTCAGCACTTCTTTATATGAAGGTGTTGTCCTTCCCACTTTATTCTATCGTTAATATAAATTTAATAGAAACGGAAGTCATCTTGCATTTTGTGAAGCTTTTATTTATAATAAAAATCTGAGCCTGAATTAGTTTTCTTCCTTTAAAAATCTTATTAAAAGTCTCTTAACCCTTAATATCTGCTGGAAAAGTAAAACCAATTTTAAACATCTACCATGGTAAACTGATATAAAAAGAATGCATAATTACTTAGCCAAATATATTTATTTTAATATATATGCACAAATGCCATATTTGAGTGTTAGAGTTCGACATTAATGTTTGGATTTTTGTACTTAGTTATGTTTTCTAATTATTTTAGAACCCAAGAATATTGAAGATGAAATAAACGAACAAATTCAGCCCCTTCTCCATGAAGTGGTACACAGAGAACATGGTATGAGTTAAAATCTATTGTTTTGTCATGAATTACTTAAATATGTTTAATTATATGATTTTGACATTACTTTAAAATTTACATGTGAATCGGATATTTGGATTATTTAAAAAAACTTGTTTATTTAAAGTTATTAGGGGCAAGTATTACTTTTGCAGTAGCCCTGTACACATTTTATTTTGCCCACCCCCACTGTGAGGGGGTGTAACTGCTTACATCTCAGAGAGGAAGGGTAGGAATAAATGAGAATGAATGGATGGAGAGCAGTGATCATCAAGAATAGATGGGGAAAACAGAGAGGAGAAAATAGGACACAGGCAAGCTGTGGTAGTTTGTGCAAGTGCTGCCATCTGCCCTCCAAATGCACTCACACTTGGCTGGCCACCAAAATAAAAACAGAGACGCTTTCAATACTGTGGGTTCTGTTAGCAGAGAGGAAAGAGCATGACAATGGAAGCATTTTCCAAGCACTTAGATCTAAATAATTCTTACGGGAGCTCTATGTAGAGGATACTAAATGATAGTTCAGAAACCACTGTATTGTATATTATAAGGCCACTTCTTAAGGCATCCCTTTATAAAAACAGCATGATCCCAAAATGTTACTCATGAAGAGACTGATAAGGGGAGGAGCACTGTGGTATCCTATTACTTCTGTGGTTCATTGTGGTCCAAAGTTAGCACTAAAGGGAAAAAAAAGTGGTAAGAACAGCAACTTCCTATCATTTAAACTGGGTTCTGCCAATGCTGGGGGGTGTAGAAACCTGTGGCCTTTATTACCAGCTTCCTTCCATCTGCTCCTATTGTGCCCCTAGGAGCAAGCACAGGCACCTCTTGCCTTCAGCTTTTTTTTCTCCTCTAACTTTAACCTAAGGAAGATGCAGCCTAAGTAAATAAGTGATTTCAATATAATGGGGTATGCTCTGTGGGGCGTGCCCAGATGTTGGGGTAGAAGAGGCTTCCTGGAAGAAATGGTAACTTGTCTTAGTAGAAATCCACTGGGCCACCCTTGTTGGTGAGTATTTTAAGTAGAGGGCATAGCATAGAGGCAAGAGAGGATCTAAAAGTATCTTAGGTTGTTCAGGGAATATGTAGGAGGATGGCGAGTGGATGACAGGAAAGGCAGTCCCTGGGGAGGGTGCTTGGGAGGGCTGTGTATTCTGTCTGCAGCACAGACAGTGCACAGGAGGAGGCAGGACTGTATCCAAGTGAGTAGAGATGGGTGACCAAACTCATTTTGGCCCACGGTGGGCTGGAGGGGAGTAGGAAGACCTGGAGACACTTAGGTGGGCGGTGCCGTGCAGTGGACGGACAAGCGGAGGGGGGAAGGATGGAGTTGGTTACCATGTTCCTCGCCACAGCCCTCTTCTGGCACCTGCTCTTTTCTTTACTGAGACTTTTCCCTTAGGAAATCACATATATGGTCTATGGCTTTAAGTATTATTTACATGAGGTGACTTCTGGATATATGGCTGCAGCCCTGATCACTCCTCTGAACTCCAGGATTATCCAGCTGTGAGACATTTCCATTTGGATGTCTTACCAGTGTCTCACACTTAAAATATGCTTAGCACAGAACTCGTGATTCTTTCCCATCTCACAGCTCCTCCTCACCGCAACCCCCTAAATGGTTCTGAGTTTTGTCTGCTATATTTTAGTTAATGGCTTCCCTTCCTACTGAGTTGCATAAGCTAAAAACTCAGGAGTTTCCCTTGATTTCTCACACTTCTCCCCTCCCATATCTAATCCATCAGGAAGTCCTTTGGGCATTGCCATCAGCTCATACCTTGCCCTCTGGGCCTGGTGCTAGAGCACCTGCCTGGCTCTCCCTGTTCGCATCCTGGCTCCTCTGTGACCTGTGTTTGGTGTGGCCCAGCCAGCTGTGCCCATCTGGTCATAGCCTGTTTCTCCTGTCTCATACTTTCTCTAGCCCACTGACCCTCTCCCTTTTCTTTGAAGTGGCGCAGCCTACCCCTGCCTGGCAGCCTCTGCCCCTGGTGGGTATCTTTTGCTGAGCCGTGTTTCCCTCCCTGACCTGATCTTCACATCTCTTCAGAACGTGGCTCCCTGCCCCACCACAGTACATCCTGTGAAGGGATTCAGTCCTGCATCTACCATTCGTTAGTTGTATGGCTCTAGCAAAATATACCAGTTCCTTATGTATCAAAGTGGGATACTGGTACCCACTCCATAGGGATGGTGTGACTCACAGCTGCAGAGCACTTGGCAATGCCTAGTTAACCCTCAGAAAGTTCTCTTTATACCAGGCTGTCCATACTTATTCATACCAGGCTGTCCAAAGTGACATGGAAGGTTTGGCTGGTTTCTCTACTGAAAATAGGGACATTTCCATTGATCAGAGAGCTAAATCCTGCTTAGGTAAAAATTTGCAAATTGCAATGGATAGAATAAAAATAGAATAAGGAAAGACGAATACGATAAGAAGAAAAAGAGTAGTAACATTTGCAACAGGAATTAGAATTGGTGATTTGTTTGCTGAGTAGCGGAAAATCTGAAATAAGGAAAAAACAGCATAGCAAGCTGTCATGAGAAGACAGAAACAAATTATAACTACTGACATTAATGGGTCTGTCTGTCTCAGTAACACCTGAGCCTATAGCCCTGCCACCCTAAAGGCACAGAACTGCCGGAGTCTTCCTTCTGTTTGTGGGTGGAGTTCAGAATTCAGTAGCAGTGGAAATAGTATTGTTGTTACCACTGCAATGATAATAACACCCAAGTTCTTATTATGGGCCACTTATTTTTAATCTTCACAACAGTGTTGTGAATAGATACTTGTTTTTCCTATTTTATGAAAGAGAAGTCTTAAGCAGAGAGTAGTGAAGTAATTTTCCCATAGTCACACAGCTGGCGTGGACAAGCGTAAGAGCTCAAATCCAGAACTGAGTGTTCCGTGCCCCACACTCCTAATGGCTGTGCTGTTAGGAGCACTTCCAGTTTATTCAAGCTCTTTAGTCAGATTGTTGTTTATAGGAGCTACACTCAATTATCTGGGTAATTTTTAGGCACAATAACAATCTAAACCATATCATAGTGGAATAATGTGGCATGTTCGACATGTACATGAAAGAACCAGAACAGCTTAGTGTGTCACAGAAGCCAATCCCAGGAGGAAGGGAGGCATCTTGGCATAATTGAAAGGCTGAAAATTGCGTTTATTTGTATGCACAGTGTCATACAAATGTGTCTGTGACCTAGTCTATGATGTCCAGGCAGCTAGCTGTTCTGTGCTAAAGAACATTTGAACAGTCCTTCAAAGTTGTTACATGGAATGTTATATGAATTCTTAGTAAATGGTCATAGTATGACCTTTTCTCTGACCCAGTGATTATTGATGAGCCAAAGGTATTAATAATTATGAATTTTTCATTTATTATCAGATAATAATTACTGTCAGATAATAATAATGAATTTTCATTCATTTATCAGATACTTACTAGTACTTCCTATGGCTAGGCATGGCCCTAGGTATTGGGTGTATGTAGAGAACCAAATAAATATATGAGCCCCTGCCCTTGGTGAGTTCACATTCTACTGAGAGGAGACCCCTGCCCCCTTAAGCAGATTGGCACTTGGCCACAGTGAGAAAAAGGCTTGAGTGGACAGCAGCATCTGCAGTGGCCCAGAGGGTGGGTGGAGAGGCCCAGCAGCCCTTCTAAGGGGATTCTGTGTCTTAAGTTGGCTGTGGCCGATGGGCCTCACTGCAGACTGGTGTCGCTTTGTTGTCACAGTTGAAGGAGAAGACCTGCAGCAAGAGGAGGGTGAACCAGGGGGAGAACCACAGCTGGAGGATGACAGCTTCCTTACGGCCACTGATGAAAAGGATAAGTTTGAGACCCCGGAACCTGAAACATTTCATGAAGGTGGACACTTTTTTTTTGTTTGTTTGTTTCAGAATGAAAAAAAAAAATAGATGATTTATAATTATGTACGTTTATATTAAACCTCTTTAAAACTACTATTTATGTAATTTTTTAAAACGTCAAAGCTTTACAGCTTCAATTAGTTTAATATATTTTTTTATTAAATGGTACCTATGTACATTAATGCATTTCTGGGGTACAGTGTGGGGTTTTCACACACAATCTGAAACACTTTCATTAAACTGGTTTTAGCTTTCATGTCATTTTCTTAATTATTATTTTAAAATGTTCACATTCTACTCTTAGAAAGCTTCACTTACAGCTTCAATTAAAGTGTTTACCCCTCCCCCAAAGTAAATAGATATCCTGATTTTGATTCAAAGCACTTTTAAGTAGTAAGGGAAATTCAAAATATATAAATTTCTAAGGAAAAGTCAGCGAAAGACATTAATAAACTGTACTATGTTCCCTTTCTGGGCTGGTATTTGTTATGTGAAATCCAGACAACTGATGACATATTTGATAATCTAACACAGATTCTTGTTTTGATGTGAACTCTGTAACTACTGTGGATAGAACACTATTCTTAGTTTCTATACCATGCACCAGCAAACTATTTCTGTAAATGGTCAGATAGTAACTATTTTAGGCTTTCTGGGCCAGACAGCCTCTGTTACAAGGACTCCACTCTGCTACTAGCGCAGAAACCACCAGGGCTTATGCCTCAATGGGTCGATATGGCTTTTTGAAAGCATAAAAGTAATGAAAAAGTAAATTTTGTCTGTTTCTCACAGCATTTAATATAGAGAAAATTCACTTTAGAAGCAGACAGCGCCTAATTTATTAGACGGTATATTTCTCAAAGCTTCTATCTGTGCTTTTTTGAAAAGCATGGATATGAGCTCTCTAGAAAACAGGAATACAGGTCTAGAAAATAGAACACTGTAGTGAAATGCGGCTGAAGACCAGCACTTTTTCTGGCCCAGCCTTTGTCACTGAGTTCCTCTGTATCAGTCATCCTCTCTCTTCAGCCCCGGTGTGGTGTTTGTCGTCCTGTGGGATTTTTCAGGGGAGCAGATATGAGATTGTGTGAGACATTTCAGAGTGTGGTTCTAGAGAAAGAGGAAATGTTAAGTAGACATTTAGTATTTCTGTGTTTCATTGTAGCAGTTATTCATCATTTTAAAATAAAGTTAATCATAAGCTCAGATTCAGAATATACGTATACAAAATCCGTACACTATTTGTAAAGTGATGTCAGTCTCGTGTTGCCTTTTCAGAAACTGAGGACAGTGTTCACGTGGAAGAGACAGGTGAGATCGAATTCAGCACTGCTCCTTCTCAACTGCAATGAGTCTTTTTCCTTTTAGAATTCATCATGAGGTTATATATGGAATATTATCTAATATTATTTATTATTAACAATATATTTTAAATCCCTCAACATATCCCATGATATATAAATAATAATTTTGTTAAATATCACATGGCATATATCTTGCAAATATGGTTTTTGTGTTTTAAACCCTGTCGCTTGAGGATAAATTCCCAGTAGAGGATTTAGGAGTAACCTTAAGTTACAAGGTTTGGTAGCCCTCAGTTTCAGAGTCAATGCAGTATCAAAATTGGGTTGTGCCAAGTGTGATGCAGCTGGAAGGTGTGGCCACACATCATTTCTCAGTAAGCTGGTGGGGTGGGCTAGTTTTTCTTCCAGTGTTGGAACAGGTCATTCTTATCATGCTTGAGGACCACAGGGGACTGTTGTCTGGTATTTAGAACCTATGTGGTTTTAGTAACGTGTCTGTGTAGAAACTGAGAGAAACACGGGGAGTATGCCCTGTCGAGTCCAGGTGGGGCTCGCTCTGCAGTGGTGTTTGTGGGGTGGGCAGGTGTTCTACTCTCTTTCTGTCTCCCTGCCCTCCTTGTTTTTATTTGATGACTGTAGTTAAATCTATATAAACTAAATGAGAATATACCTTTGTTCTCTTGTGGTTAGGCTATGAACCTATTAATGATGAGGACTGCCTTATTCATCTTTGTATCCAGCATTCAGTATAGTTAATACTTATTTATTTGTTCTATGAATGAACATGTTTGAACAGCCTTAGGATTTGATTTCACATTTCTGTCATTACTGGAAATTGCGTTGTTCTGGTTTTGATTATCACATGTAATCTTTATTTGGGACACGTTGGTAATTCCCTAATTATTTCCTAACTTACAGATTCACAGGACTACCACCAGGAGGTGGAAGAGAAGATATATGAACAGGAAGCTCTAGGTTTGTGAATATAAAAATATTGATACGTGTTTCTGAGGCAGTGGTCAAAGTCATTTAAACACAGGGTTAACGATTCCCTCTGATAAAACACAGATTGCTTTATGCTTGAAATCATTTTTGATTGCTGAGATATTTATAGAATTTCTGAATATAGTTTATATTATGTGGGAAAACGAGGGAAAATCACTGTTGGGGCTTTCATCTTTGTAGGTAGGGTATTGCCAAGGCTATTTGGAAAGTGAAGAGGTAGGCTGATATAGCAGAGTCAGGCTGAGTGAAAATCTTCATTTTGCTCTTTCTGTCTTTTCTTATCTTTGTGACTTAACAAATTAGGGAACATTACTCAGCTTAAATTTCATTAAATGATGATGACAGTAGATGCTGTGCAAGGTTGCAATGATGAGAATTAGCTTGGGAATCTTTTATAGTGGCGTCTGGTAATGCGTTTGTTTTTTTTCATTTTTGGCAAAGGTGTGTTTTTGTCATTTTAGATCCCAGTGAACCAGTGGTAGATGACGAAAGATTGCCCCACGATGAAGGTATTACATGAATATTTTCATTAGATTTTAAATGTCACTTAAAATGTTACATTGCTGTGCTATGTTTACATGGCGATTTTTCTTTTAAAGGAGTCCAAGAAGTAATTTTAAAACCTAATGCATGACACTTTGTCTTGTACCCAAATTAGACTATTACAAGAACATCAGGCCTTCATATTTCATCTTGTCTACTAACACCTCCACAACAAAACATGATGTTAAATCCTAATACTACTTTTGTGTGTCTTAATCTGGGCTAATTTGGGGAATTTTTTTTTTTTTTTATTTTTAGAATAATTCACCTGCCCTTTTCTCAACTTGCTTTTGAGGGGAGGCGTTCATTACTGACCATGCAGACATAACGTTTAAAGGAATGGAATTCTGTGTTTGAGAGGACATCATTGTCATTGTTTTTCAGCTAAGCACTTACACAGAATGACTCATTTAATACTTGTTTTCTTTCCTCTCTCTCTCTCTCTTTTTTTTTGCAGATGGTGTAACATACCAAGACTATGATGAAAAAGGTTTGAAAATACTTCTTAACCTTAAGCCACCTATTTCTTTTAAAATATGCCATAGTTTGACTGTTTTATAAAGAAAATTTTGTTTTAAGCTATAAATAGGTCTTAGAATTTCTAAGTGAATGGTAGTTTTCAAAGAATCCTCTAGGGGAGATTGTTTGCCTATTCCAGCAGTTCTACCAGTGACTAAATAATTTCTTAAATTCCTTACAGATCATTTGGGGGCAGTTACAAATCATTCAGGAAAGCTGATCTCATTGTTTCTTAGCTCTCATTCTCTCTCTCTCATGATTTAAATATGTATGAACTACTACTTTAGTCAAGAGTTTAGTCTATTCTACAAATTCATCCACTTTCAGAGTGACTGATTGGTCAGCATGAGGAAGGTTAAGAAGAACCTAGGTTCCAGGCTTAAAGACAGCATGGAGAAAACAGTTCTGGCAAATTTCTGGCCTGGACACTTGGGGTTCAGAGTTGGGCCACTGGAACTCCCTGTCTAAGCGTTTTAGATATTGTCATGTTGAAATCCATGAAGTAGATTACATTTTCTCTCCATCCAAGTGAGAGAAATAAGGTTCACAAAACATAACTAATTTGCCCTAGATCGTATGATTAAAAAATTGTGTAGCCAGGCTCAAAGGCTCAAGTTTGAGCCTCAGCCTCAACAACGTGGGCAGCTGAGGTGGGAGGTCACTTGAGAGCAGGAGCTCAAGAGCAGACTGGGTAACATAATAAGAACTCATCTCTAAAAAAAGAAAAAAGTTAGCTTTACATGATGGTGTGCACCTGTAGTCCCAGGCATTCAGGAGGCTGAGGCAGGAGGATCGCTTGAGCCTAGGAGTTCCAAGCTGCAGGGAGCTAAGATTGCACCACTGCATTCCATTCAGCCTGGGTGACAGAGTGGCACCTCGTCTCTTGAAAAAAAGAAAGGTACAAAGGAAAGAACAGGTTTAATTTCATTATCTTCAAGTATGATTTTGTGGGAAGAGAGAAGTCAATTGGTAAAACAGGTGAGATGCAGAACTGCATTGTGCCTGCGTGGACCATGGGAGACTCCCCACATTCTAGATGGACTTGAATATGAGCAATATAGGATTCCTCCTATTAAGAAGTTCTGATAGCTAGTGATTCAAAATTGAAGAAAATTAGAAATGACTATGTGAGGGCCAGGTGTGGTGGCTTATGCCTGTAATCCTAGCACTCTGGGAAGCTGAGGCAGGTGGATTGGTTAAGTTCAGGAGGTTGAGCTCAGAGTAAGACCCTGTCTCTAAAAGTAGCCAGGTCTTGTGGTGGGCACCTGTAGTCCTAGCTACTTGGGAGGCTGAGGCAAGAGGATTGCTTGAACCCAAGAGTTACAGGTTGCTATGATGCCACAGCACTCTACCCACAGTGACAGAATGAGACACCGGCTCAAAAAAAAAAAAAGGAAGGAAAGAAATGACTATGTATAGACCTGATATGTTAATTTAAGACTTGAGGCCCTACCAAGGTTATTATCCATAATGACTGCTTCTAATGAGACATAAGTGATACCATTAGAAGAATCCTGTATTATATCCTTAGGTGCTGATAATTTTTTTATAATAAGTTAAAGTACTTGGCCCTGAGATTGTATTTAGATTTTTTCCCCCAATCTGGAATTTAAAGGATAAAATAGAGATAGGATTTGAGATACTTTTTTCCTGCCAATTATTATAGTGTCTTTTAAAAACTTACTAGAAAGAACATGTTTGGAATGCAATTTGCAGACTAGATCTTGGGGAATTTAAAATCAAACTTGTGAGAAAGAATGTAAAATTAGATGCTATGCTAAAAAGATGTGGTAAAAATGAACATATTTCATTCCTGTTAGAAGTATCATAATAAATGTAATTTAAAATGTTAAAAAGGGTAATTAGTAAGACCTAAGGGATCATTAATGTTTGGTAAAATACTTTGGATTACCTTGCTGTAGAACATAAACTTTTTCAAATAACATAGACGTAATTGAACAGAGGATTATTCACTGCATGCTAAAAAGATAGTAGAAATTCAGAAGCAAAAAGATTAAAAATTCAGAATCAGACTATGGAAACCAACTAGCTATCATATAAGAGTTAAGCAAATTATATTTCAATAGGAGAACAGAATATATTCTATACTAAACTCCCCAACTCCAGAGTATATGGTTTGATAGTGCCATAGCCAGAACCAGCTTTTCACATCAAAGATAGAAAAAGCATCAAGCCCACATTGGACAAACCTAGAAAGGACAGTGGAGCCTTGCTAGCTAACTGGTCAGTTTATTCACATCCTCTGTTTAGTGGTGTTGTGTGTCCAAAACATGGAACACTGGAACAGGTCCAGTGCAGAACACAAGTGGTCTGTGTTTGGATATGGGTCTAACATTTTAGCAGAGGGTTGAAATTGAACAAGTAATTTCTGTGTAGTTTGCAATTACAGTTTGACAGTGCTGGGGAGAACAAGTAGAATGTATAATAAGAGCATATAACAGCCCTTTCCAAGTGTGTGGATGAGGCCAGACTGAGGTGACAGCAGTTGGCAGGCAGGGGGAATGCTGGACAGTCACCATGAGGTCTTGGAGATGAACTGGCAGAGAAGACAGACAGGGCTGAGAGCGTCCGGGTCCATAGAGTGCTGGTAAAGGAGGTCAAGGATGTTCATCTCCACCTTGGGACATTGTGTAGCCCCCTCCCTCCAAAGTCAGATCTGCATTTTGAACAGATGAGTCTGACATACAGCAGATAGATTGAAGAGACAAGAGTTGTTATGAGGAGACCAGTTAGGATACTGCACTCTTCCAAATCTGATTGTTCCCTGAGTCACATCTCTGCCTTTGGAGAAGCCAAAGGAGATGCATTACAAGCAAGCAGATGTCACTCCTTACAAGCAGTGGTCCTCAACTGCTGAGGCCATGTAACACGAGCGGCAAACGTGTGTATGAGATCAGCAGTGTGGTGGCCTCATGTGTGACCACAGCCAGAACTGCTTCAGTAGACAGGTGGGATAGAAATGAGAGAGATTTAGAGTAGGGTGGTGACAGTGACAGTAGAGGGACGTGGACAAACCTGAGAAATATTTAGAAGGGAAAATTGAGAGGGCTGATGTGTGGGTATAGCTGGGAGACAGAGCAAGGTGCTGAGAGCCATGTCTGCTGTCCTGGCTGTGGTGCTGATGGCTGCCAGTGCCCTTCCTCAGGGCAGAGTGGAAGCAGGAACAGGACAGCAGGCCATGAGGCCAGCCCATGCATGTTGACAGGAGATTTCTGTGATGCATCCAAGAGGAGATACCAAATAAGCCATTTGCTAAAGCCTGGCTCTCAGAAGGGAAGTCTGGTTTGTGGTTCTGTGTGTGGGAATTATGCTCGTATGTGTGGTCACCACGACCAAGTCTGATATCTCTTAGGGAGAGTGAGTAGAGGGGACCAGGGCAAGTAATACGGCTGGGCTTTGAAGAAAGCCACATTTAATGCCTACTAAGATAATAAAGAAGTGATAAAGAAGATAGAGAAGGAGAGGGCAGTCACACCGAACTCAAGGAGTACGGCGTTTGGCAAGGAAGACATGTTGCCAAGAGGCCTGATTTGGCAAATTCTGGCAGGTGCCCATCCGATTAGATGAGGTGCTTGTTGGTGGTCTGTGTGCACCACACAGGCGGGAGTGTGTTGAGAGGGGTGGTGCAAAGAGGAGCCATCATCACAGGCAGAACCTCCTTGAAGAAACAGGACTGTGAGATGGAGGAAAGAAGAGAGGATGAGAGGAGGAAGCTCAAGGAAGGGTTGCTTTGTTTTTTAAAGGTGGTAGAGGCTTGAGCATATTTAAATGCTGGCACTGCTCTGAGGGGACAGAGTGAGCACACACTTGCTGCTCCCTTGTCTCCCAAATGCCTCCAAAAGGACAAAATAATGTTAAAAATTATCCCCTCTTGTACCCCAATACCAGGAATAATGTCTGAAAGATGGTTGGTGTAACAGGTGCTCACAAACTTTTCCTTACTAAATGAATAAAAATTTTTTACTAAATGAAAAAAAAAAAACTCATTATTAAAAACTAAACATATGTAACTGTGCTGGGTAACTAAGAAAGGTTTGCTTACCAGAAAATTGGAGGCATTTTGGGAAGATCAGGCTGACTAAGCAAGCTGCAGCCCACTGGGCACAGGAGAGGACAGTGCGGGGAGGAGCTTGCTTTGCAGCAGATGGGGGGAGAAGCAGGGAGCCCCGTGCCAGGGAATGGGTGGAGGGGCAGGCAGTGCGCTGGCACTGGTGGTGCCTTGAGGGTCTGCCCACCGATCCCTTATTCTTGGGCTGGCAGCAGGACTATTTGCCCACAGGTTAAAGTTCTGAGAACTGTTTCCTAAATAATAAGTTAACAGGAGAGAGCTTCAACTAACTAAAATGCTCTGCCACAAACGCGAAGAAAATTTTAAAAGGTAGTAAGTGCTAATGTAGAATTTGAAGCTAGGCCTATTTCAGTTAAGACCAACCTCTTTCCCACCCTACTCTGCTGTCTTCCGGTGATGAAGGCCTGCAGGTTTAAAGGCAGATGAGATGTTTCTGCCCTTGAAACCTGTTGTTAAGTACTGTGTTATAATTAAAATTATGTAGTGCTATAAAGGATTATTTTTTCTATTTTTTTAATAGTATACGAACCTTTGGAAAATGAACCTTTGGAAAACAAACCTTTGGAAAATGAACGTTTGGAAAACAAACCTTTGGAAAATGAACCATTAGAAATTGAATCTTTTGAAAATGAACCTTCAGAAAATAATCCTGTGGAAAATGAACTTTCAGAAAATGAACCTTCAGAAAATGAAAGGATAGACATCTCAGGTGAGTTTATTCTGTAAATGGATATTCCCTATAAGTTAATACCTTCCTATATTTGTTAAAACTCTTATGCCTTGTGGAACAAAAGAATCAATGTAATGAGAATAAAAGACACTTTAAAGTCATCAAGAAAGCAATTGGGTGTTGAAATTCAAGTTGATATCTTAGTATGAATATTCTAGGATAGAAGACCCATCTAAATTTAGATGTCTGAGTGGAGAGGAGTTAATTTAGGAACTTAAGTGGAGGTGAGTTAATGTTAAATGTATTTGTTTTTTTTTTCAGATAATACTATATACAGTATAGAAGATTCAAATGTAATTGCAGAAGGTAAGTTAATTTTATAGAAATAGTTTTACTTTCCACTGAGGTGTATGTTCATTTACTCAGAGAGTGATAGTTGAGCATTTTCTGCCTGCTGTCCATGCAGTGCTCGAGAGCCTAGACTTAGGGGTCCTCAACTTTTTAAACAGGGGGCCAGTTCACTGTCTCTCAGACCGTTGGAGGGCCGGACTGCGGGCCCCGAGACGAGTCGGCTGCTAAGCAGGACAGGCAGCAGTGGCAAAAACACCTGGAGGCTGGATAAATGTCCACATGAGGTCCGCCTGCCATAGTTTGAGGACGTCTGGCCTAGAGTGTCAGAATGTAGGAGACAGAAGACCTATCTTTATTGGGACTGACGTTCCAGGGGCTGAACAGATAATACATAAATTCATTCTATGAGAAGTGCAATGCTGGCAATAAAACCAGGGTAACAGACAACTACTGCTGAGGGTGTGGAGGGCTAAGTAGGTTAGGTGACCACTGGTGAAGTGATGATCTAACGAGAAGGGGTTAGCTGTGGGCAGAGGTGGGTTGAAAGTTAGGTTCTTTATGTTGTTATTCAGCTAGAAAAAATAAAACATCAAAACCTTGGTATTGGAAGTGAAGGGATACTTCATAAACAACAGAAATAGTTGCATATGTTAAACAGCAATGCTCGAATGTAGCTGAGGTTTAGACGGTTCTTTACAGTTTACGATGTGTTGTAATTCTTTCATGTGTGTTATTTCAGTTGCTCCTCACGGTAGACTCCGAGCAGGAGGTAGGGCAGAGATCTTTGTCCTTATTTCACAAATGAAGAACTGGGACTGGAGCAGGGTCAGGTGACGGGCTTGCCCAGGCTCCGTGGCCATAAGTGGCAGAGCACGTGTGCCCGCCAGGCTGGGGCCTGCAGTTGGCTGCATGGGGGCATGTACACTTTAACAGCAGGAGGTTGCCACAAATTTTGCTCCTGGAATTTCCCTTTCAACAGCTAATTGTCAGTTTTCAGATTAATGTTTGGTTGGGCAGAGTGGATAATGGGATGTAACAGTCAGCTGAAGTGGAGGATGCAGGTGTGTGGGGGTGACAGTTGCCCTCCTGCTGCTTGGCAGCTGGGGAGACTGGCTCAGGGCCTGCTGTGCCTCAGCAGCTCCTTTCCACCTGGTAGGGCTGGATAGACCAGAGATTTTCTCCCACCTAGTTACTGGTTTCTCCATGAGGAATACTAATATTTGGAAGAAAGTAGCTGAGTCTGTGTATTTATTCAGCAAGAATCAGAAAATGGAAACCCAGAATCACCAGGAAGAACTTCATCCAACCTACTCAATGTACCTTTCATATAAAAGAACTAACATCACAATATTCAAATTGACTCTGCCTTTCTTGGATTAGAAACACAATTTTTTCTTTATATTTTTCATGGCAGAGACTGCTAAGGGAATTCCCTTTGGTGGACGAGGGATGTGGGGCTGCACACCTGCTGTCCAGCCTGTAGCTTCTGTGCTGGACCCCTGTAGCCCCTATGTGGACAAAGAGGGGAACTCATCTTCACATACCCACTGGCCCTCTCCCCACCTTATCTTGTCTGGTTGTATCAATATCTATTTGGGTTCTCAAACTAGAACTGTGGAAGTTATTCTTGAGTCCTCTTCTGCCCTGTCTCTAAAGCAAATCCCAAGCCCTGTTAATAGACTCCCTAAACATTTCTTAAATCCGTTCTTTTTTCAAAGCTCTTGTACTGTCATCTTCCTAGGTAATGACAGTCGCCTTCTAGCTGGTCTTCTTAACTTCACGTTTGTCCCCTTCAAATCCTTCTTTCACATGCCAATAGGATGAGCTGAAGTACAGAGCTCACTGTGTCAGTCCTGTGTGTAAACCCTTCTGATATTCTCCAGTCAGGTCACTGTTATTTACAGAGAATAGAAAACCAAGCTGGCTTAAGCAATAACTAGATGGGCCCAGATCAGTCAGGACCTTGCAGGGCCTACTAAGAATTTTAGATTATATTCTAGATATAGCGTAAGTTCATGGGAATACTTAAGTGAGATACGGGATACTCTGATTTAATGTTTCAAAGAATTATTTCTACTTCTGGTTAGAGAATGGATTGGATGGAGCAAGAATAGAAGAGGAGACCACCCTGCCAGGAAATTATTGTGTTGTAATCCAGGGAAGTGATTGTGGTGGCCGAGAATAAGATCATTCAGTGGGAATGGAGGGGAAGTGTTGAACTTGAGATCTATTTTAGAATTAAAATTACATAACTTTTCTGATAGTTGTGAAGCAAAGAAAAGGAAAAAAGGAAGTCTTAATCTTGGTTTGTTTTGAGTAACTGTTGGAAGATGGGGCCATTTACCAAGAAGAAAAAAAGTAGGGTGTAGAAGAAACTGGTTTCAGGGAGAGATGAAGAGACTCCATATTAGGAGCCTGAAGTCTGGAGATAATGTGAGACATCCAAGTGGAGATAGTGAGTGGGGAGTGGATATGCCGATCTAAACTGGATGGGCAAGAGCTAAGATAAATATAAATGTTTGAGAGCCGTCACCAGGAAGATGGAATTAAATCTGCAGAAACAGATACGGTCATTTTGGAGGTGGGTGCAGAGATGGGAGAGAGGCAGAACCAGAACTAAACTCTGAGGAACCCAAACATTGAGAGGTGGGTGGAGGATAAACAGGAGGGAAACAGTAGAGAAGAAAAAATGCAAAAACGGAAAAGAGAGAATATGTTCCGTGTTGCTGAGTAGCCCAGGAGTTTCAGGACTCAGGAGTATCTGTTGGATTTGGCAACATGGAGATGGTTGGTGATCTTACCAAAAGCCATTTGAGTAAATTGGTGGGAGTGAAAGCCATACTGAATGAAGTGGGTTCACAAAGCCCTGGAGTAAGTAGGCTTACTAATAATAAATTAATCAATAAAATAGATAACCACTTTGGGCTGCACTGATAAAATTAATTCACCATTTCCTTTTTGAAAATCCTCTCTTATATCATATACCAAAAGAAGTTTCAGATAGGTTTCTTGAATGCATATTTTTTCAGAATAAAATTAGGTGAAATTTTGACTTACAATAGTATGGCTTTCTCATTATATAACATCAGCCATGGAAATAGCAAAGTAAGCAATTAATGCTTTATTTTATACCACATTTTTGTACCTAAGATGACAAAAATGAAAGAAATTCTGAGAAAAATACTGGCAAAATAGGTAAAGGGCTACTAGGTGTCTAAATAATTAAGAACCAAATAAACCAGCGTCAACATGGGAGGCCCCGAGCAATCGCTGTCCTGCCACTGTATACAAGCAGTGGTTAGTGGGAACACAGGCAAGCTTTTTTGCTTCCTTTTACTACTTCTATGTAAAATATTTTCCATATTTCTATTTTGAACACTTGGTTATAATTGGAAGCAAATTAATATAAGAAGAAAATGATTTAAAGAGTTGCATTAATATTTTATATTTTAGAAATGCTGTTAAAAATATTCCTCCTTTTGGCTGGGCATGGTGGCTCACACCTATAATCCTAGCACTCTGGAAGCCCGAGGCAGGTAGATTGCTTGAGCTCAGGAGTTCGAGACCAGCCTGAGCAAGAGCTAGACCCTGTTTCTACTAAATATAGAAAAATTAGCTGGGTCTTGTGGTGGATTCCTATAGTCCTGGCTACTCAGGAGGCTGAGGCAAGGGGATCACTTAAGCCCAAGAGTTTGAGGTTGCTGTGAGCTATCATGATGCCACGGCACTCTACCAAGGGTAATAAAGTGAGACTCTGTCTTAAAAAAAAAAAAAATTCCTCCTTTTGACCAAAGCCTATTACAGTTCTTAAGGAGCAAAAGGAAAGCTGATATAATCTTATTTCAAGGTTAAGGTAGTGTTAAATGGTTATGTGGTTTGAACACATTAATATGTGATACAATTTACTAGAGGAAATCAGGTCTATGATACTATGTCTTTGTATCATTGAGTGGGGAAGTCTGTGGTCTCTTTGTCTATGTGTTGAAATAGCCAAGGGAAAAAACCAGGATATTAAAAGTTCACATACATGTCTTTGATCAGTCTTAGAATGTGTCATCTCAGATATAATTTTTTTTACATCAACTTTTTATTAAGGATAGCGTTTGATTTTAAGATTCTCTTGCAATTTATTTAATTTATTTATTGGGACAGAGTCTCACTTTGTCACCCTCTGTAGAATGTTGTGGCATTATAGCTTGCAGCAACCTCCAACTCTTGGGCTCAAGCGATTCTGTTGCCTCGGCCTCCAGAGTAGCTGGGACTACAGGCGCCCATAACACCTAGCTGTTTTGTTTGTCCAGCAGGCCTTGGCCGGGTTCGAACCCACCAGCCCTGGAACATGTGGCCGGCGCCCTAACCACTGAGATACCAGCTCCCCTCTCTTGCAATTTAACTTCCTTAAGTGTCTCATTAATGTTAAGTAAACTAGGGTTATGAGGTAAAAAACTTTCCAAGAAGGAACTCTTTACTGCAGAAATGAGATGCCGTAAGCATCTTTCCACATCTCTCTTGTTAAGTCTGATGCAAAATTGCAGTGAAACCTAAGTTTTAGTCATATCTCCTTTACTGGTTAAGGGAGTTTTCAGGTTTTAAAAGTTTTAAGTTTTAAGCCAGCCAGGTAGTGTTGTCAAGTCTATTTGTGCAGAACAGTTGAGAAATACACAGCATTTTGCTAAGTTATAACTAGTTCCTCTTTGTTGTGAAGGAGTAAAAACCTAATGTTTTCATGGTAATTGTTAAAATGGTGTAAAAATTATCACTGTAACTTAAATATTGGTTATTTGTGTTTTAAACACTGGTCAGCAACATGGAATGGGTAATGACTTTATTATTTATTTTAGAAGTCACTGTTCCTCCGGTAGAAGAGCAGCAGGAAGTACCACCAGGTAAGACATTTTGTTAGTTAGATTGTACTTAACTCTTGTTATTTTATAAATGCTGTTAATACCAGCAGTAGTTTTATATTAAGTCTATAAAGAGTAAAAAGCATCTTGAGAGAGAAGGATTAAATTTAACTTAATTTGAAATTTGCTGTATTTTGATCTGCTGAGCTGAAGTAGTGGACAGTACACATCAGGTCCGCATCTGCTGTCCATGTCTGTGGTACATCTTAGTGAGTGAAAATTCCAGGAACGTGAATGCTTATATGACTTTTGTCCTTATAAGTGGTGGTAGTAGTAGAAGTTAGTGGGGTTTTTTTCCCCCTTTTTGATTGAAAGACCACTTGTAGAGGGCATGGAATCAGAATTGCCTTAGTAAGAAGCTAGATAGTATGTAAATTATGACTCCTCTCCCCACCTTCCCTGCCTTCCTGAGAGCATCTTGGTACCCTGTGGCTGTCCAGGCTTCTTGGGGCTTGTTGATATCCTAAGATCTCTCCCTTCACCCATAACATTAAAATCGTTTTTCCACTTTTCCTTCTGTCCCCTACTCGTCCCCCTCCTTATTAGTGGATTTAAGGAATGGGAACAGCATTTCCACTGAGGCTTGTACCTTTCAGTGCGTTTTAGAGAGGACATAATCTATGTCTATAGTCAGAAATTAGCATGTAAACTTGGTTTTCATGGTGGGAAAGAATGAGGATTTTTATTCCCCAACTGTATTTCTTCTCATTTCTGTGCCTTGCTTCTCTTTTCTCTCTCTGTCTGTTTTTTTTTTTTTCAGTTTTTTTTGGCCAGGGCCAGGTTTGAACCCACCACCTCCCGTATATGAGGCCAGCACCCTACTCCTTGAGCCACGGCACCAACCTTCTCCCCTCCCCTCCCCTCTGGTGTCATATTTATTTATTCAATCTTAACTCATTATTTTTCACATTATACTTAAGGTGAATTTTGTAGCAATGATGTGCATTACTGTTAATTGAATTTTGTAGAACTAAGCATGCCTGCAGCCAGGCACAGTGGCTCACGCCTGTAATCCCAGCATTCTGAGGGGATGAGGTGGGTGGATTGCCTGAGCTCACAAATTCGAGACCAGCCTGAGCCAGACTGAGACCTTGTCTCTAAAAATAGCTGGGTGTTGTGCTGGGTACCTGTAGTCCCAGCTACTCGGGAGGCTAAGGCAAGAGAATAGCTTGAGGCCAAGAGTTTTAGGGTGCTGTAATCTGTGATACCATGGCACTCTACCAAAGGTGACAAAGTGAGACTCTATCTCAAAAAAAAGAAGAACTAATCATCCTTGCCAAAATTTATTATATACTAAATTTCATGAAAAAACAACACAATAATCAGAGTATTTTTTGTTATGCATCTGTTTGTTTTTGCTTATTTTATGAGTATGTTTCAGATTTTGGTATAATAGTTGTCATACCATGTACATTTATTAACAGTAATACAGAAACAAATACTTTAGTAACTGGAATTGTTGGTATTATAATATGAAGGCAAAAAGGAATCCCTGAAGAAACTGATTTTTTACGAGATGATTACTAGGTAATGTGTATTTATGTTTAGAAAAGATGAATAGGGAAAGGAAAATAAACATTTATATCCTGTAACATTAATATTTTCTAGTTACAGATCATATTTTTTAATATTGATCTAACTTTTGTGAAGGTATAAAAGATAATATTTTCTGACTAGAAATCTCTGTGCTTTAATTTCAATGTTTTTTGAATTGAACCCAATAATTTATTTAGACTTTGAATGTCTGAAACACCAAGTGGTTGGGGTGATGGGATTGGGTGCTTTGTAGACACGCTATTTAATAACCAAAGCACATTCAAATGAAGATTTGATTAAATATGCATAGTTCCTGACATATAATAAGCTCCTAGTAAATGGTGGTGATGGCTATTATTGTTCAGTACTTAGCCTGGTCTTTGAGGTAGCTTATAAGAAGCTAAAGTCTGAAAGACCTTATCCAGAGGTGGTAGCTTATAACTTGTTACCATAAAAATTTTATTGACCTTTTGCATAATTGTAATTTGACCTTGCCAAAAGTATATGGAAGGCTGAGAGTTAGCTGTACAGTCATACGTCACTTACTAGGTTCTGAGAAGCAGATCATCAGGCGATTCTGTCATTGTACACAGGTGTGCCATGTGAACATCATAGAGCCCTCGCACACGCCTCCATGGGACAGTCTACCACACCCGCTGTGTGGTGTAGCCTGTTGCTCCCAGTCTGCAAACCTGTAGGTTACTGCACTGAATGTTTTAGGCAATTATAAAACAGTGGTAAATATTTGGGTACCTAAACATAGACAAGATGCAGTACAAATACAGTAAAAAGTTAAACGGTACAGCTTTGTACTATTACCCATGAATGGAGCGTGCAGACCTGGACGTTGCTCGGGGTGAGTCCACGTGTGAGTGGGGAGTGAGGGAATGTGAAGCCCTAGGCCGTTTCTGTGCAGTTTAGACATTAGGCTGTACTAAATTTATCAAATACATTTTCTGTCTTTAATAATTAACTTTAGCTCATTATATCTTTATTACTTCATAAGCATCTTAATTTTTTAACCTCTTTATTCTTTTGTATTCTTATATTAGCTTCAAACATAAACACTTGTACAGCTATACAAAAATCTTTTATTTATATCCTTATTCTATAAGCTTTTTGTTATCTTTAATGTTTGTTTGTTTTATTTTTTGAAATTTTTGTTAAGAAGACCCAAACACAAATAGTAGCCCAGGCCAACACAAGACTAGATCCTCGGTATCACGGCCTTCCCCTCCACACCTGCCACATAGGGCCCCACTGGAAGGTCTTTAGCGGGAAGCAGGAAGCTCCATCTCCTATGATATAATGCCTTCCCCTGAGATACTCCCAAAGGACCTGCCTGAGGCTACCTTAGAATTAACATTAGTTTTTATTCAGCACAAGTACACTCTAAAATCATAACAGAAAGTATAGTGTAATAAATGCATAAACCCATAGCATAGTCATTTGTTATCGTTATCTAGTATTATGCACCGTACATAATCGTATGTGCTGTGTTTTTATATGACTGGAAGTGTAGTGGGCTATGTTTATACCAGCATCACCTCAAACAAGAGAGTAATATGTCTCACGGCAGCCTTAAGACAGCTGTGACAACAGGCAATAGAAACGTTTCAGTGCCCTTATAACCTCGTAGGGCCACCATTGCATATTCAGTCCATCCAGATGTTGTTATATGGTGCCTGGTTGTAGTTATTTGTCACCACTACACTTGGTTTGCTCATTTTCTATAAGTCCTGCTATTAGTCTTACCTCATATTATGATTTTTTATACATAAACCTATATTCATAATTTTGTACAGTAAGTTGGCTTTTGTGCTAGTGTTGTTTTATTATGTATCTGATTGCAAAAACTGTAGGAACATTGATTGTAAGGCCTGCTTCCTTACTACTTTTCAATCTTTAAAATTATTTTATTCAGGCGGTGCCTGTAGCTCAGTGGGTAGGGTGCCAGCCATGTACACTGAGGCTGGTGAGTTTGAACCTGGCCCAGGCCAGCTAAATGACAATGACAACTACAACAAAAAAATAGCCGGGCATTGTGGCAGGTGCCTGTAGTCTCAGCTACTTGGGAGGCTGACTCAAGAGAATCACTTAAGCCCAAGGGTTTGAGGTTGCTGTGAGCTGTGACGCTAGGCCACTCTACTAAGGGCAACAATGTGAGACTCTGTCTCAAAAAAGGAAAAAAAAATTATTCAGTAGAAATTGCAAATTAAGATATTTTGCAAAATGCTGTATTTTAGTTCACCATTTTCTTGGCCCTCAGACCCTAACTAATGATCAATTTACCTTCCCTTAATATGAGTTTAAAAAGCTCATAATAATACAGTCAGGAGTGGGTCAATCCCACAGGCATTATCACCATCGTATCCAGCTGCAGAGTGGGAGATGGTGAATTTTCTCATTGGGGAGGCATTGCGGAGGTGCACTTCTAAGCACATTTCATGGGTTAACCTTTAATGGAGGTAGACGTGCTGTTACCTCTGTTTTACAGATGAGAACACTGAAGCCCAGCCGGGCAAAGTCACCTTCCCCAGCTCATGGAGCTGACAAGCAGAAGTAGAGCCGATCCTTGGTTTCCAGCTCCAGAGTCCATACTCTCAGCTGCTGTTTTTTTCAGAGGATTTAAAATAAGTGATCCTAAGAGCTTCTGAGACGTTTGAGAGCTATCTGGGTATGATAAAATTAGACATGTCAGATTCTTTGGCATCTTAATGTACATTAGTTCATTGATTAGGACTAAGGAAAGGAAGATCTAATTATGATACGTGGTAGAAAAGTAAATTGGCCAGTAATTCAAATTTGGCCTGCCTTTTATATTTACATACACATTTATTTATATACACATTTATATTATAAATGTGTAACTGCTTTGCAGGTGTATTCTTAGAATATACAAGCTCACTCCCGATAGTTGATTTTTCTGATGCTGGAAGTCAACCATTTTGAATACCAGATTTGTAAAATGATCTTGGAATTCCAGCCCCTTTAGCAGGTTTTCACCTTTTTTCTCAAAGTCATATTTTCACTAGAAATCATATAGCATGCTTCTAGCAACCTGACAGCATAAATGTACCAGCACAAATAGAATGACTTAGGAGGGAGTCATTTACGACATTCCTTTGAAGAGAATTTCCTGCCAAATAGTACTTAAGGTCCTGTGATTAACTGGGTTTGTTAATAATTTTTCTGTTATTCCATGCTAGAAAAGAATTTAAAAAGTTAATTTTATGTTTTGAGTGGTCATGTTATTCAGAATGGAGATCCATGAGCATTGTAGTTTCTGGGTAACTCTATTGCTCCTGTCCCTTGAAAATGAAGATGACACTTACAACTCATCCTGCCGCTGAGTGTGCTAGCAGGGGTGACGGTTTCTATCCATCGCATCTACCCAGGACTTTCCCTCAGGCTTCTCTGTCATCCAGTACTTTCTGACAAGGATCAGTACTGCTTACAACCAGTTTTAGGGTGCCGGCTCTAGAGGTCATAGGCAGGGGCAGAGATGATATCCTGTTCTTAGCAGCCATTGTTAAATAAGTGCTCTCTCTCTATAATTGTTATTGATCTTTTATTCTAAAACTATTTGTCAAGGGACCACTGGAGTCCAGGCTGTGTGCTGGCTAGTGCCGGCCAGTGGAGACACACAGCAGAACCACACGGTCTCTGCCCCGGTGTGGCTCTCAGTCTTGCGGGCGCCCAGTGGCGTGACACAGGTGTCATGCCGTGACACGCAGAGTGGTGTGCAGGCAGCCTGAGGAAGGAGGGATAAGTCATAGAGCTGCAGAGTGGTGGTGCACAGAGGGAGTGGAGCCACCTCCCATGCCCTGCTGTGCCCCTGTGAGCTGAGTTTGGAGCTGGCGGGGGGGGGGGGAGTGAAGGCGGCACAGCTGGATGCACCAAAGCTGAGGCAGGTGCTGGGCAGGTGTGGGCAGCGAGGTTGAAAGCAGGCAGGCCTCCCTCCTTGCATTTAAAATCTGGATCTTGCCTAAAAGTGGCAGGAAGCCAATTGAGAAAGTCCAAGCAGAGGGATCACGTGATCGGATCCCCATTTGAAGAGAGTGGTGAGGAGGTTAGGAGGTAGACACCATCAGGGGCAGCAGTACCAGGCTAAGCCAGGAATGTGGGAGCCTGGCTGTGGAAGATGAATGGATGGAGACTTGATTTCAGGAAAACTGGTGTTGGAAATGACCTGAGAGGAGAGAGGGAGGAGCCGCCGCTGGTTTCTGCGTTTCTGGCTGGAGTTTCTGTGAATGAATGGCGGGAGCTCAGTGGAGACATGGAGGGAGGAGGAAGTACAGAAGGGTGAAGATGTGATGGGCTAGTGTGGGAGGTGCTGGGACCACGTGGGAGCAGAGGCTTCTGTAAGTGTTGAGGAGCATATATTCAAATTGTTCTAAATGGCAACTGAATTTTTAGTTTATTTACCTTTTTATGAATACTGGTAGGCTTTGAGCAACTTTCCATGTCTTAATGTACTTCTGAAATGTTTCTTCTTCTCAATGTCTAGAAAATTCTTAAATTTAGAACTTCAAGTTAGACTCATTTTTTAAAACTTTTTCTACTGAGCTATAATTTACACACAGGGAAGTGCTCAAACATTGACTCGTGACGTGTCATGCAGCCCAGTACTACTACCCAGATCAGGATGCAGAGCACTTTCAGAACCCAGAGGATCTCCAGGGAACCACTACTCTGACTTTCAACATCACAGATTAATTTTGTCCACTTTTGAATTTAATATAAATAAAACCATAGACACACACACACTTGCTTTTGTAATTGGTTTCTGTTGCTCAGCTTCATGTCTGTGAGTTTCATCTGTCCTGTTAAGTGGAGTGGTTTGCACTTAGGCATAACTGTTTTTGGTAAAATATTATAATTTTTTATCCATCCCCTGTTGATGGATATAGTGACTTTTTTCCAGTTTTATTTTTTCTAGGTGTTATGAGGAAAGCTGCTAGGAATATTCTTATACTTATCCTTTTAGTAGATATAAACACACATTCCTGTTGGATATGTAGAGGGCTACATAAAATTTCTAATTGTTCTACATTAGCACCAAACGAATCTACTTATATAAAAAGTTTGGTTATACATACATGCACATAGACAGATATAAATAGATGGATAGATAGAAATTGATAGGAAGAAAGGAAGGAAATATCATCACTCAGCTTTAGAAATTATATCAAAATTTTGCTGGGCTTTGATGTATACCAGCTGCTTTTCTCATCTAACTATAACATAAATCCACTGCTTCTGGTAAAATAAATGATCTGAAATTTGGAGTGAAAAAATATTTGGATAAAAATGAATTTTACTTCTTTTAAAAAGGTATATACTTTAATTATCAATCATTTATATTATCAATAACATCAAACAGTGAAATGAAGTGATTAATATGTTTTGAATGCAGCTTACAGTGCCCATTTGCCCCTTGAAGAATCTTTCTGTATTTATTTTTCAAATACCACACCAGATTTCTGTTTATTTCTTTTAGTACAGATAAAATATTGATGGGAGAAAGAAATATAATGCTTGTGTTTCTCAAAAGATTGAGATTGTTTAGTTGAACCTCAATTCTCAAGGGCTGTAAAGAACCTCAAATTTTCATCAGAAGCTTTGCAACTAATAATCCCTAGAGACTTCTCTGGGTAGTTACTCTGTTATCAAGTTGTGTTTAAAAGCAAAAAAAGAGCACTTAGTTCTGTTGGTGGGTTTCTTAAAAAGTAGAATGAAAATGAAGCAATTTCACAGTCTATGTCTGGTTGGTCCTTTAATTTAGATTTCCCCTTATTTTTGCAGATACTTAAAGCTTCAAAAAGACTGCCCCTACTACCACAGGAGGATCAGCCTAACCATACGCTCCAAAAGATGGCTGTGATAGATCTTGTGAAGCAGTTACTGAGCAGATCAAGATCTTTGGGAAAGAGCACTAAAGATGTCTTGAATGCATTATAGTCCACTGGCATTTTAGTGTATTTTTATTATTATTTTTTTTAGAAACTAGTGTTTCTAAAAAATGTAATGTTACATTCCTGCATGTCCTTTTTTGATAGCATTAGGCAATCCATTGGGTTTCTTTTTTTCCTTTTTGTGACAAAGTTTTTAAGTCTTATCTGAATTTAGGTGTTTTTTTTTTTTGACAAAAGTTAATAATGATATTGATGATGTAGCAGCAGTTGTCTTTGGAGGGCTTTAGTATATGGTAGGAATGAACATGAACTGTGTTGGACCAACTTGTGTAAACTCTGCGTTAAATGTGATTTAAAAGCCGTTCGGACTGCTCTGTGCCAGCTGACAGATCATTAGCTGTGAAGGTGTGAGTTGTACTGTATCTGCTATTCTTATCACAGATTTCTATGTTAGCTTCAAGGATTCAGGCGAAATCTCAAATTTTAAGGTTTCTGTAGCTTTTAGCTGGTTGGTTAGCAAAATTTAATACATTAGTGGAAGTTTTAAATTATCATTAATTTATTTTTTAAAATGAGAGAAAAATTAAAATTTTCTGTCAAGACACGAAGAAAAAGAATGGCCTGCTATGTTACTCAAAATGCTTTCTGGCACCTCAGACTCAGCGCCTGATAGCTGTAGTCCATTCAGCATTTTTTTAAATTTTAGAAAATATGTATAAATCACTGGTGCATAACTTAAAGATCCTTCTGCCTTGGGCTAATTAAGTAACACCTGCTGCCCTAGAGACTGCTCAGTGCGCTCCCTAGAGGAACTCAGTCCCGCCCCCAGCCAGGTTGATTTAGGGGACAGGAGAAGCATTCCCAGAGCCCGAAGCCTGCTGCTATTTCAGCAGACGAGCCTTCTCCCTTGTACACTGAAGATTTTCTTCTGTATTGAATGTGGTTTATTTTCGGCTCAGAAATGGTTGCCATGATGAAAATATTCCTTTGTTAGGAAGGAAGGTAGCTACCACATCATTTGCAAAGAACCATGAGCTCTGAGAAAAGCCACAGAAGTGGTTTCATTTTGGTGTCGGGGTTAGCTCTTGATTATGTGAACATTAAGATAAGATGACTTTATCTTTTCCTGCTTTAGGGTTGAAATCAAAGAGATTCTATGTTTTTATTATAGGTCATAGTTACAGTGTACTGAGTTCTGCATGCTGCCTCAGTGTGTCATGAAACCTGAAATAGTAATAAGTTAGTAAGAAAAGCAATAGTTTTTTAAAGCTGTGACATGGGTAATACAGAGTTGATACTCATATCCTAATAAAGCTCTTCATATTGTGAACTATAGAACACTAACTACTTTTTACAAAGCTGTATTTTTTTTTAGGAAAACTTAGAAGTGACATAAAGCTGATAAATGAGTAAAATAAGTTTTGCTGGATTTTTATCTATAATGATCTCTAGAACTCTGGAAATTGACAATTCATTATGCTGTGGTCATCTTCAAATATTTTTTAATTCCAAATATCTGAATTAATGATCCTTGTCTTTACAAATAAGTGCCCATTGGGCAACATCAATGGATTTTCTAAAAGTAATGTCAATGTCTTCTGTTAAATGTTATTTGAGTGCAATAAAATACAAAATGATTCTCTATATTGTCATTATTTTGGGAACTATATTAAGCATTTTTAATTGTGTTACATAATAAAATAAAATCCGTTCACTAGTTAGAAAATTGATGCATTTTTGATGACTAAAATTGCAAAGGACTATCATCAGCCGCTTTTCTTAATGTATTCCTAATAGGTAATGCTTATATAACACACACTACTATGGACATTGCCAGGGGGCAGGATGAAAATGAAATAGTCCCTGCAGCCATCCTTTGTAGGTTTTTGTCCTGCACCTAGAAGTTGTGATTATTTCCTACCCTCCCCCAGGATATTAATTTCATTGTGAGTGGTTAGAAGTGCAGAAAAGGGTATGGAAAGTTCCCTTTTCTCTCCCTTTTCCAATCTTTATTCTCTGGACAGAAAAGGAGAACTAGACAAGTAAGGAAGAAGCTTTTGAGATTCTAGAGAGGGTTGGTTTCCCCTCCAGCTTGTCCAGAAGAAACAATAAAAATTAAAGGTTTTAAGGGTAAGCAGACCCACTATTACTGAATGTACCTACTCTGCTGAGTATTTCTCATGTTAGGGAGTGGAGTTTTCTTAGCAGATGGGCGTTATCCCTGCTTGCAGGTGAGTACAGCAAGGATTGGAGAGGTGGGAGCACCTGCTGGCATGTGGATACACACGGGGTTCCAGAGTGAATTCTTGGGCAACAGGTGAAAGGTGGAAGCAATTGGAAGCAAAGAGCAGAGAGGAGGTCAGTGAAACTTATAAAAGGTGAGCGCGATACTGCACAAGCTAAGGGCATGCATGCTAGTAGAGAGAAAGAGGGAGACAGGAAAGATGGGACCTGAAGACTGGGCAGTGCGGGCGTGCAGGGAGAATTCAGCATCCCAGGTCCAGTTTGGAGAGGGAACAGATGCCTGTGTTATGGGGCCCTTGTAAGGATGAGTGTGCCTGGGAGGAAGTCGGCTTAGAATGTTCATTGTGTCCAAAAAGAACTGGTCAGTAGCCAGATCAGCACAGGAGTTGGCATATAACAAGGATGCAGTGTCTCTAACAAAAGTGATTGTTTTTAATGATTGCATGACAATTTTTAAAAGATCAATATTCAATTTCTTGAGGGATTTACCTTGTTCTGATAAAACTATCTTGAAAGGAGAAAAAAAGAGTAATGTTAGAACAGATAAAGAATGTGTGGCATCATGTAATGTTTGGATGTGAGTATTTAAACACTAGATAGGAGTTATAAGTGAGTTTGTACTTCTGTGGGTTTGGGCTCAGCATATAACTCTTTTAATAAAAGAACTGCTCATTATTGGTTGATACAGAGTTTGGAATTGGCTTTATTCTGGAGCCCTAGACAAGGTTGCTTAGCCAGTATAAGTTTCTATGCCTCAATGTCCTTATTAGTAAAATTATAGCTAACTCCTATGGATGATGAGAAGTTTAAAAGGGATGATGTGTTCAGCGCTTAGAAAAATGCCTGGCATATAGTAAGTATCTCATAAGTCATTTTCCTTTTGGCATAGGAAGGTCTGTAGGTGGTCTCCCAGAGAAGCATAGGTAAAATAAAGGTAGGACTTTATTCTTAGCTGGGCAGAATACTAGTGAGGTTGGCTGCATGCCACAGAACATGGCTTTACCTAAGCTGAATATAATAAGCACTACAAACCAGACAGGTGAAGACATCTCCTCTGCGTATTTTCTCTGTGGCCAAACATGTTTCAGAGCTCAGTTTGTTGAGTGTGGTGAGGGACAGAGGGAACACAGAATGGGAACAAGGCCCTGGGGCCTGGAGTGAGCTGGGTCTGGCCTGTCACCCCCACCTTTGGGACTACATGAGAGGAGGAGGGAGGTGGTAGCCGCTGTTTCTAAGAGCATGTCCAGCTTCACTGTCCCTCCAGGGTCATGGGAGGAGTCCAGGGGACATGGGGGACCTGGCCAGGGCCCTCTCACATGGGTTTGGCACCTTCCACTTATGTTTGCACTTCAAACCACTCCCCTTTCCTTATTTTCCCCAAGAGGTGAGATGATCTGTGGGGAGCTCTGAACTCCCCCATCTGCTTTATCTAGTAAGGTTGGAAACTTGCATTTTGTGCTTGAGGCTTTAAATCACATCAGCCAGGTGCACCTGCTGGTGACGTGGAGGGTTGTGGTCTTCTGCATATGCTGCTGAGCCCAGGAGAAGGAGCTTCCAGACTGAGGCGTGTGATGCTGCATACCTGATGTCTGCAGAGTGCGGGCAAATACTATGAGGGGCTCAGTTAATAGCCACTGAGTGGGATTGAATGATCTAGTTCTGCTATATAAAGAAGGAGGTTACAGTTACTAAGATCAGAAATTCTAGAACATTCAGCAGAGATCAACAAGTCCTTCCTTTCTCCCTTCTCTTCAGTCCCTTCCTTCTTCTCCTTTCTTTTCTTTCTTTCTTTTTTTGAGACAAAGTCTCACTTTGTCATCCTAGATAGGGTGCCATGGCATCAGAGCTCACAGCAACCTCAAACTCTTGAGCTCAAGTGATCCTCTTGTCTCAGCCTTCTGAGTAACTGGGATTACAGGCTTTGGCCACAATGCCCAGCTAGTTTTTAGAGATGGATGTCTTGCTCACGCTGGTCTCGAACTCCTGACCTCAATCAATCTCCCACCTTGGCCTCCCAGAGCGCTGGGATTACAGATATGCGCCACAACACCCGGCCTCCTTTCCCTTTTAAAAAATATCCTGTATTTTGCTTCTTCCAGGAGATGTGTGTTGCCAAATTGTGCAGCATATTCTTTGCAGAAGAGTGGACCTGTACTTCTCCAACCCCTCATTTCCTTTTCACAGAGTGGTGCAGTGCTGAGGACATAGGCTGTGGAATCATAGCACCTTGACAGTGTGGCCCCCTTTAGTTGCTCAGCGTCAGCTCCCTCCTGTGCACAGAGAGGGAGGTAAGATTCGCCCACAGAGTGTGAGAGAACACGAGGACCCATAGCCACAGGGAAGCACACTAGATTGCAAATATCTTCCCTTTTCTTCCTCTTACCTAAAATCTCAAAAGAGCAAAAATGCTTGACCTACAACAAAAGTCCCTCCCTGCATTAAATCCTGCCTGGATTTATTCTCACTTCCCCCCATGTAAGTGTTTTACATGAGTGACTGAGGGACACTGGGCCGCCCACGTCCGTGTTGGTGTACCATTAAGCACTTCTTTGGCTGTACCCACGTCCTCTGGCATCCACTGTGGGGAAAGGACAGAGTCTATGATCTTTTAAATCAGTCTTCAAAACTCTTGTGTCATCCCTAATGTGTGTGTGAGTGTGTTCTCAGAAATACCCAAAGACTAGATAAGTACCTACTGGGGCTATAATCAAGGGCTCTACCTTGAAAATGAACTAGATCCTAATGTACATCAAACAGTAGGCTTGATACGAAATCACAGGTGCAGAAGCAGGGGCGTAAACATAGGGTCATCTCTAATGCTCTTGTCCATGCGAGGGCGGGGTGTTCTTTGATGGGTCCATGCTCTTAGTGAGTGTCGTCACTGGGCTCCTAACCCCTTTGCCAGGGAGATGCTGACTGGGATTAACCTAATTGGGGCTGACACAGGTGAGCTCCTGGGTTGATCCTGGGCTTCTCAGCAAGTGAACTAATGCTGAACACCTGGGCTCCAGCACCACCCCTGCCCCAGGGCAGCATCTCTGTGGGCAGTGATATATCCTTAGGGTGGTGAGACAATATTCCAAATGCTGTGACTTACTGCATTCCTTTAAAGCATACGTGTCAATTATAAAAGTCCTATGGTTTTAGAGGGCAATAAAAATAGTGAACAATCTTTGATGATGGGTTCTCCTCCCATGTATACCCCTTATATCCGTGAAGACATTTGGGGTTGGTAGCCATCCCCACTCTAGATGGCTTCTCTTATAGAAAAGGAACACTTAGCCTGGTACCCCCCTAGTCACTCATGGTGACTTTTGTAAGTAAATGAGCTTAAGTCTTGGTATTTTGTAATGAGTTTTATGTGTAAAGAAATCAGAATTTAGGAAAATTGAAATGTATGCCCAGTTATATCTTTCTTAAATTATATTTATTTGAAGTCATTTAAATATTATCCTGCCTTTTGAGTTATTGAATGGAGACTTACATGGTACTTATGTTTTGTCTTTAATTTTCAGAAACAAATAGAAAAATGGATGATCCTGAACCAAAAGAAAAAGGTGAGATTGTCAAATAAATAGCTTTTTTATATGCTTAGGGAAAGGTCATTATACCATCTGAGAATAATATGATTTTATTTTATATCACTAATTAAAAGAAATTGCCATGGGGTTTATTATTTCAATGATTTTATTAATAAACACGTAATATTTTTCACAAACATTAAGAGCTAAGGCTCAGAGAGATCGCCTGGTTTTTACTTCTAGTTTTGTCATTCACTACATGTGTGCCCTTGGGAGAATTACCTAACCTTTGTTCTTCACTTTCCTCTTTTGTACCATAGGAATAATAAAGAGTTCCTGTGTCTCTACAATAGTAATTAATTAAAAAAAATAAAGTGGAAGAAAGCAATGTTTACCACAGGGAAAGCACTTAGGAAATATTAAATATCATTTATTGTTGATATGTTGACAGCTGTGGTAGGTAATAGGGATCCAAAGATTACTAGAGCATCTTTTTACAAGGGACTCAGATTTATTAGAAAGACAGATAAGTAAATAAAGCTATAGCCTACAGAAAGAATTATCTGTGCCTTCCAAAAGTTTATTACAGAGTCATTCTAATAAATTTAATAACTCATAGTATTTTAGTTGAGTTCTCATGGATGTTCCTTAACTTAGAGTGAGGAACTATTTTTCATGTCAAAAAATTATATGGATGATCATAAAAGTAGTGTTATATTTTTAGTATTGATTGAATGATAAGGTCTTTAATGGTTAAATGTTATTACAGTTTCAGGGATGACTTTAATTTGTGGTGATGAAAATGGTATCCACACTGGAATCTACCTGTACACATAACACCCAAGATATTACCTAGTGTGTAAAATAACACCTTGTAAATGTGTGGAGTTGCTCACCTTGAGCTGTAATTCATAACCCACAGATTGAGAATTAGGCACCTGCCTCATGCAATTTTTTTTCCTAACTAGTTGTTATAAATTATTGTCAAAGTAATACAAGGAAATAGTTTAAGAAGTTAAGCCTCAGAATGCAAAGCAACAGTCTCTATCCCACCACTCCCTATCCCTGAGTTCCATTTCCTAAGTTTCTTTTAGTTATTTCCTTTTCGTACTTATTTATACATTTCTAAATAACATATTGATTCTGTCGTTTTCTCCTTAATACTGGAAACTGTTGGTTGACTTTGTTTAATAGACGGTTGGGATTAGCACCATCATACTTAGCTAAGCCCTCCACCACCTCATTTCCCGATCTTCCAAATATATCTTTGATGTCACTGTAGTGGACACTGTGACAAGCTAAGGAGGAGACAGGAGGCAGAAAGGAGCTGTCAGCAGCTTTTGGTAGCTGATCACTTCCTCTGCCTCAAACACTCCCTCTCTTGGCTGCTGGGCAGCACATTCTTTTGGTTTCTCTCCTGTTCTCGGCGCTAGCTTCTTAGGCTGTTTGGATGGATCTGTCCCGTCCCCCAGAATGTTAAACATCGGTGTGCTGCAGGCCTCAGTCTTCACAGTATTTCTCCACCTGTGCACACTCACTTAGGTGATTTCAGCTAATCTCGTTTTTTTTTGCAGTTTTTTGGTCAGGGCTGGGTTAGAACCCGCCACCTCTGACATACGGGGCTGGTGCCCTACTCCTTTGAGCCACAGGCGCCACCCGCTAACCTGGTTTTCAATTCCTCTCCATTTGACATAGATTGCCAAATTTACCCACAGCCTGGGTCTCTGTTCTGAACTGCAGACTGGTGTGTCCAGTTGCCTATGAGGTGTCTATGTGGTAATCCCGAATGGTTTTCTCATAATCACTGCAAACCTAACAGGTCTCAAACGGGACTCCTGATTTGCCCCAAACTCAAAATGCACTCCTCCTACACACCTTTTCTTCCACGCCTCCCTGTCACCCCCTCAGCAAATCTTGTTAGAATCCCTTCACTCAGAATCCAACGACTTCCATCCACTTCCACCCCCTACTACCCGGTCCAAGCCTTCACTGTCTCTTGCCTGGATTATTCCAGCAGCCTGCTAGTTGGTCTTCCTGTGTCCACTCTTGGGTCTTTATAATCTTTCTCAATATGTGTACAGTAGCCACAGTGAAACCTAAGTCATATCATGTTGCTTTGATCCCTCCAACATGGTCATCTGTTCTTTAGAGTAAAAGCGAAGTCTTTTGCAGGGGTTTACAAGGCCTCACACAACCCATTCTCCCTCCTTTTCTATAGGTTTCCTCTCCAACCTCATGTCCTGTGATTCTCTCTGCTCCTCCTATTCCAGCGACAGTGGCTTACACGCCAAGCACACCCACACCCACAAGGCCTGCGGCTTAATCCTCCTCCTCTGTGCCCTCAGTGAGCCTCCCTGGCCCTGGTTTTATTTAAGATCACACCCCCTTATGCAGTGGTTCTCAACTTTCCTAATGCTGCATTGTATTTTCATTGTTACAAAGGGGTCGCTGCCCACAGGTTGAGAACCGCTGCCTTACAGCTGTGTCCTCTGTCCTTGTTTTATTTTCTCCACTGCACTGTCATCATATGATAAACTGGCATTTTCATTCTTTAGTATTTATTATCTGAACCTCCCACTGAAATGACATTTCCATGAAGACACATTTCTCTTTGTTTTGCTCACTGGTTCTAGAACTGTGCTTGGCACATAGTAGGTGCCCAGTAGCATTGGTTGAATGAATTTCTATTATGTTTTAATTAATAAGGATCAATATCAAAAGATGTTAAAGACTATAAAATCCAAAGTGAAGGCTTAAGAGCCAGAACCCAGATGGAAATCCCAGGATGGAAATCTGTGGGAGAGCCAAAACTCGAGTGGGAGGTTCTGGGCAGGAAATGGCATTTTTGCTGTTCCTCAAGAAAACAGCACGAGTCAGTGTGTCAGAGCCTCGTGGACCCACAAGGAAAAGAAAATCTTTATTTAAAAACACTTTAACCTTAAATTTTTTCATCTAGAAATGAAGATAGTGATTCTTATGCCTCACAGAGGATACATCATAGCAGAAAGATAAAAGTAAGATATATAATGACTAACAAAAATGTGTATATTGCCATAATATTCTGAAATAAAAAAATAACTCAATCTGGTACTGTTATTATCCAAATCTCAGCCTACTACTTTTATTATCCAAATATCTGGACTTTGGGTTGCTCTGATTAGCAATTAAATTAGATGATATGAAGGTCTAACATAGGTGTGCTGATTTTTTATTTTGTTAGAACACAGCTTCTTAAAAAAAACCCAATCTACTATCATAGTTATTTACAAAAGCTAAGGTCTTGTCAGTCTCCAAAGTAAGGCATATATAATTTAAAAATAAAGGACACTTTTAAAGATATTGAATACATGTAGCTTTATGGGAAAATCACAAATATGATTCACATCATTGTTTGCCTTAGACCAGTGAACATTTGGTTATGTGGCTGCATGGCAGAGACCTCTGTTACAGTACACGGAGGCTGAGGCCGTGCCTCTCCACAGGGAGAGTGCACTGTGAGGCCTTGCAAACCACTGCAGGGGACTGAGGCTGTGCCCCAGCTCCACATTCCCTCAAGTCTCTTACCTCATGATCCCGGATTCCTGAGTGTCACAGAGAAGGGGAAAAAAATAAGCCTTTTTTGTCCTTTACTCATATTTCCTTTTTCTATGTTGGCTAGGGAGATGAGCATTTTAAAGGAAAATTCTGGTTTTCTGTTTTTAAAAGATAGAATTTGGGTATGTTGCCCAGGCTAGAGTAGATCTAGGCTTGAGGGGTCCTCCTGCTGTAGCATCCCAGGTAGCTGGGAGTACAGGAAGATACCACTGTGCTTGGCTAAGACCCTGGTTTTCTTAGCAGCGCCCCATCTTTCCCCTCCCTCCTACATGTTTTTAAGACTTGAGTTATATATATCAGGTTCAAGTCAGCCCTCCAAATCATGCATTCCCATTAAAGTCATTAATACAGTTTACAAAACCGAAATTTTAATGTCTTAAAAAGACGTGAGTGTATTTCTAACTCTCATAAATGGGGCAACTTTAGTGGCTCATGGAGGACCCAGTTTCTCTCTTGCCATTCTGCCATCCATAGTTCATTAACCTTCTGCTCCAGAAGGGCTGTCCTAAGTGCCAGTCACTCATCTGCATCCAGATAACACGAAGGGGGCTGTAGAAGAGCATTTAACTGACAGAATTTGTTAAAGCTGCAGCTCAGGGTTCTAGTTCTAAGGAAGAAGGGCGTAGTGAATATCAGGAGGAAGCCGTAATTAGTTTTGGATGCGGAATTTCCTCCTTTTGTTACCAAAATGTATTCAACCGCCATATTTTAGGAACACGGCTACTGTTTTATGCTAAAAAGCTTGACAGACATTCAGAATATGTATTTTTAAAAACACATTTACCAAAAGAAGAAAACCCACAGATTCCTTCATCCCCACCCCCTATAATATTTGCATACCTAGGACACACCAGGATTATTCTAGACAAGTGGGCAGGATGAGAGCAAAACAGACAGAGTCCTTGCCCTGGGGGAGCTCACACCTCAGCAGAGAGAACAACAGTACTCACAAAAAACAAGTGGACAAAGCAGGGTGCTGCGGGAGAAGGGGAGCTGAATCAGGAAAGTTCTCTCGGTTATTAGAGACGCGATCCAGGCCGCTGTGTGGAGACTGAGAACACTTTGAGCTGGAAAGTTTGTGCAAAAGTCCTGAGACTCTGAAGCACCTTGAACAAGCCAAGAATGAATGCAAAACAGTTACAGAAGGTCTGGGAGCAGATGGTTGCAGGAGCCAGAACTGTTTTTCCAAGCAGTGGGTCACCACCCCCAGCCCGCCCACGTCTCTGTACCAAGCCGAGTCCTTGTGTGTTCACCCATTGGCTGCTAGCTTCTAGGAGGTCCCCCGCTGTGCTTCCTCCCAAAGAGAGGGTTGGGAGGCCAGATGGTGGGCATGATTTATTGCAGATACACAAGAACCCCGGCAGCCTGGCGGCTCACAGGGCAGTCCCGAGCCCTCAGCTGTGCCTCGCCTGTGGAGGAGCTTCCAGTCAGCCTCAGCCACTGTGCACTGCCCTGCCTGGGGTCTGCTGTGCATAGGCCTAACCTCCAGGGTCTCTGCTCCTGAAGGAGGTGTTCTTGAGGAGTGTAGGGACTGGGTCCCTAGAACCTGCTCAGTGTGACAGCTTCTCTTGATAGGTTTGTCATGCTCTGAGCATTTAAAATTGGCCATTGAGGCCCAGCACAGTGGCTCATGCCTATAATTCCAGCACTTGGGGAGGCCGAGGCAGGTGGGTCCCCTGAGGTTAGGAGTTGGGGACCAGTCTAGCAAGAGCGAGACCCCATCTGTACTAAAAATAGAAAAACTAGGGGGATTGTGGTGGGTGCCAATAGTCCCAGCTACTCAGAAGGGTGAGGCAAGAGGATCGCTTGAACCCGAGTTTGAGGTTGCTGTTGGCTATGATACCAGGTCACTCTACCCCAGAGTGACAGTGAGACTCTGTCACAAAAAAAAAAAAAAAAGAAAGGAAAGAGGGGGAAAAAAATGGCAGTTTGGAACCAATTACAAGATGTTTGTAATTATTTTATTAAGGGTGAAATTTAGGACTATGAGGAAAATGGATGATGAATTAGTGTTGCCACAGTGTCATTAAAAATCCTGTTCAAGCAAATTGTCATATTTTTTACTCAGATATATACAGTGCTATTACCTGGTAGGGAAGAGAAAAGAAGAAATATCTGGTTTTGGAATATGTAACAAAAAATGTGCTTCAACACAATTGTTTTATAATAACAAATAGAGTTTTTTTAGTGGCAGTTGTAAATTTGTCTCAGGATAAATTATTAGGTTGATAAATTTTACCTGTATTATCTTCCCTCTAGAATATTGATGAGAGTGAGAAGACATTGTTTTCACTTAGAATTAATAAATCTATGACCCATTTGTTCTCACAGAGAATCAGACTTAGTCCATTTTGGTAGTGTCACGGGATTAGAACAGGCCCTCATTTGGAGATGTCTATTCTTACATCAAATCAGATTATTTATATCTGTTTTAGATAAAATTGCTATAAGGGCTTCTCCCCACTGGATGTCATCTTTGCCCACATATTCTGTATTCCAAAGTCATAAAATGTGAGTGTGAACTCCAAAGCAAGAATGGCTTATGAGGTGAGAAATTCAAACAATTATTGTTATTCATCCATTTATTTAATACATATTGGATGGGCCAGGCACTGTTTTAGGCACTGGGACTAAACCAGTCAATAAAACAAAGTTCCAGCTCTCATTATACTCACATTTCAGTGTGTATATGGCTGTTGGTAGAGGGTGGACATATCATTTTTAGAAGTTAGAATATAATAGGCAGTGATGAGTATTAACAGGAATATACAACGGGAAAAGAAAGCAGAGAATGGCAGTGGGCAGGAGGTGTTGCTTAGAAGTAACTGTCTGAGATGGGCGCCTTGGACAGTGACATCAAGGCAGAGATTTGAAGAGTCAGTGGAGTGAGCTGTACCACCACCTGGGAGCGGGGCATTCAGGGCGGTGGAGGGCGTGCTCATAGCCCCTGCTGTGTGTGTGCCCAGCATGCCTGAGGCTCAGCAAGGAGGCCATGTTGGGGCAGAGGGCAGGAGTGCATGAGACACAAGGACTGAAGGGCAAGTAAGGGCTTTGCAAGGAGGTGGGATGCTACTGGAAGACTGAGTAGAAAATAGATAAGATCTGCCTTATGTTTTCAAAGGTTCATTCTGGTAAGAGGGCAGGGAGACCATTAGGAGGCTACTGCAGTAGTCCAGGTGGGGAATGAGGACTGGGAGTAGGGGTAGGGTGAAGGTGTTAGTAGTGTTTAGATTCTACATGTATTTGGACATAAAGTCAGTAGGGTCTGCAAATAGATAGGATCATGGGGTATAAGACAGAGAGGCGTCAAAGATGACACTAAGCTTCTTAAAAAGGTGTGCTTTGACAAACTCACTGAGCACAAAAATATGCAATGTGTTACTGATTTCGTGCATAGCATATATCAAGTGTCAGTTATTAGTTGAGGATTTATGTTCCTTTAAAGAAATTTGAAGAACAATGGAGTACACATGCTTACAAAAAAGGAAATATGTTTTTGCTTGTGTGTGTTAGATAAAGTTTTATTTGTACACATATCATTGACTTTTCCTGAAATTTTTAAAAACTTAGACTAACATGTAGTATCCCATTATGTTTTTCATTATAATTAAGAATATATTTAAACAAGTTATATTGTGAATGTTTAAAGATTTACTGATTACTATTTGTGGTCTTTTAAAAATGAACAATCAATGCCCTAAGAAAACACCAGATGGCACTAGAAAACAAGTCACATTTACACTAACAGCAATTACATTTGTAATGCAACTTTAAAAAAAGGCTGTGACTTCTTTTCCCAATGTGTCTAAATCTTTGGTGATTTTGAATTCATTGAATTACTGAGACATATTTTGAATTATTCCTAGAATTTCTAATTCCAACTTTATTTTCATTCTGTTGATCTTATTTGCCATCCAAATTCTAAATTCGTTTTCTGACCACTTTGAGATACCATCTAACTCCAGTAGAAGTAGCCCACATAACGAAATCCCAAAACTACATATGTTGGCATGGATGTGGAGAGAAGGGAACACTTCTTCACTGCTGGTGGGAATGCAAGCTAGTACGTTCCTTTTGGAAAGAAGTTTGGAGAACACTCAGGGAACTAAAAATTGACCTGACATTGGATCCTGCAATTCCTCTAGTAGGAGTATATCCAAAAGACCAAGAATCACTTTGAAAAAAGATATTTGCACCAGATTATTCATTGCAGCTCAATTCAAATAGCCAAGTCATAGAAGAAGCCCATGTGCCCATCGACCCATGAATGGATTAATAAATTGTGGTATATGTATACCATGGAATACTATGCAGCCTTAAAAAAGATGAAGCCTTTACTTCTTTTATGTTTACATGGAGGGATCTGGAACATATTCTCCTGAGTAAAATGTCCCAGGAATGGAGGAAAAAGTATCCAGTGTACTTAGTACTTCTATGAAACCTACTTATATTTACTCACACTTTGTTATGAAAGATAGAACACAACTATAACCCAGGATGAAGGAGAGAAATGGAGTGAGAAGTGAACGGGGAGAGGTTTGACAGAGGGAGGGTAAAAGGCAGGACCATAATTATGGAGTATATGACAAGGGTACAAGTCAAATCTGTGAAGTGTAGAACATAGATGTTTTGGCACAATAATCAAGTAAATGAGGTGAAAGCTATGTTGACTGGTTTAATGTAACCACGTCAGATTGTATTAAAAAAAAGTAAGCACGTTATACCCCACACATGCATGAATGTATTCATGATCTATGTGTATTTGACTTAATTAAGAAAAAAAATAAAGGCTGTGATGGCTATATCATAGCCAGTAAATCAGCTTGATGCCAGTAGCACCTCATATGGAGAGCTCTTAGTTTTCTGTGATTATAAGAAAAATAAAGATAGATCATGCATGGTTAATAACATTATCCAAAAGTTTTCATATTTTAAAAAATCTCTAATGAAGCTTTTCCAATGCTTCTTAAACTGTGTGTGACATACTTGTGCAAAGTTGTTTTCCATTGATAAGGGGATAAAAACTAAACTCTTTAGCATAGCACATAAGGCATCTCAGGATATATATAGCTCCTGCCCATGGCTTTTCTCTGTTTTTTTCCTTATCTTTCTGCTTGTCTTTCGTCTCCTCATTTCTGTTTCTTAGAACTGAGCTTAAATGTTACCTCTTTCAGGAAGGCATTTCTGACTGCACTTCTGTCTCCTGGCCCAGACCACTGGTGTGCTTCTCCTTTGTGTTCTTAAAACATCTTGTGCTTTTACAGATTTGTGGGGCATATTTTAAGTGACTTCCTTAAATTCTAGACAAAAAAAATTTCCTAAGGTTAAGAACTATGCCCAACCCTCCTCCTTTGAATTAATCGGAGTTATCCAGTGTGTATGTCTATGTGTGTGTGTGTGTATGTGTGTATGTGTGTAGAGACAGAGATACAAAGACATTTATTTTAAGGAGCTGGCACACATGACTCCAGAGCCTGGCCAGTCTGAAGTCTGCCGGGCAGACTGGCAAGGGAGACCCAGGGAAGACTTGATGTTGCCATCTGAGTCCAAAGGTATTTGGCAGGCAGAATTCCTCTTTCTGGAGGGAGGTCAGTCCTTTTGTTAAGGCCTTCATTTGATTGGGTGAGACTTATTTAGATTAAGAATGGTAATCCGTGTGGGTGGAAATGTGAGAGGACTTGCAGAGGAATAGAGGCAGATAAAGCTATCTTCTTGAAGCATTTATTTAGATTATAATTTATGAAATATTTTAACGATTAGGGAATGCGGATTGTGAGGCAAGGGATAAAGAACAGATAGGAGATGTGGATGTTTCAGAGAGTATGTGTGTAGGGAGACGACAATGAATATTGGGAGCCCCAAAAGTCTGTTGAACACAACAGCACAGGCCTTCGGTAAAAAGGACACGAAATGTCTTGTGTCCGGAGGCCTGAGCCTTCCCCCCACAGAGAGCCTGTACAAAGGTCTCTGAGAGCTGAATGAGTCCTGCAAGATGTGCTGGGAACAGTATGGGCAGCTGGCTCCTTGATAAGAGAGACAGTCTCTTAGGGCTAGATAAGAGAAACAGTTTCTTTCTCCCCTACTCCTGGTACGGGCATGGCATCAGTTTATCTGCCCCGCAGGGACCTAGAGACTTAATTGCCTCCTGTGAAACAGTGTGCATGGTCAAACCTGCTGTCTGTTCTCCCATTCTGCTTCTAAGCTTTGTTCCTTGCTTCACTAACTACACCCAGTTCTTTAGAGTACAGTATAAGTAAGGAAACAGCAACTTAGCTGAAGTGATTATAGAGTAGCTAAGTTAAAGTGGTGAATTCCATAAAAGATGATGTAGAGTGCAGCTTTTTGCTTTCCGCCATGATTATTCATTTGCTTATTTGAATACAATGCATGTAATAAATAGTGAGTTAATGCAGAACACAGGGCCTTTGCCGTTACTGGCGTTGGTGGCATTGGTCTCCTGGACCCACTCTTTTTAAATCTTACTTTGTTGCTTTTGTCTTTATTTCTTTCATTCTCTTGTCACTCCCAAGCATTGGGGATACTCATGGGTTGTGTGTGTTTACCTCCTACAATCAGCTTTATCCAAAGTCTATTAATTTACATACTTAAGAAAAAACCCTTCATGGAAGCATCTAGACACATTCAACCAAATATCTGGGTACCATGCCAAGGCAAGTTAGCACATAAGATTAACCTTCACATCCTTCTAATGGCATTTAACCATTACATAGCAGGTGCTGAGTAATAGTCATGGTATGAAAAAATATAGTTAATCTTCTTTCCTTTAATTGCCTCTTCATCTGATGGAGGTAATATGATACATAAATGGTCTAAATATGAGTAGGAAGAGTTTATAAACAGAAAACTCAAAGAATGAATATACTTTAAATGTCTGCACTATTACTTATTATATTTCAAGTTATTTTCATATGGGTGCTCATTTAATCCTTTCCTAAAATTTTGTGAATGGAGCATTTGTTAAGTCATTTATTTAAATATTTTTTCTTCTTTGTCACTTCTCTACTTTTGGGACTTCAATTACATGTGTATTAGATTGCTTGACAGTGTCCCAGAGGTCTCTGAAATTTTGTTCATTTAAAAAAATTTTTCCCCATTGGATTGTATGATTTCTATCTATCTTCAAGTTCAGTGATTCTTCCTTCCAACATTTCCAATCTTCTGTTGAGCCTAACTTATACAATTTTTATTTTAGCTACTATTTTTTCACTCTAGATCTCCAATTGCCTCTTTTATATACTTTCCATTTCACTATGGAGATTCCCTATCTTTTTGCTCATTAATATTATGTTTTTCTTTAATTCTTTGTGCTAATAATTACTCATTCTAAATGTTTTTCTGATAAACCTAGTCTTTGTGCATCCTGGCAACCAGCTACAGTTGTCTGCATTTTTTTTTAACCTAAGTGTAAGTTAGGAGATCACTGTTTTTTTGCATATGTAATTTGTAATTTGGGAGTTGAAAACTAGATTGTTTATATAATATGTTGTAGCAAGTTTAGAATTTGTTTTGTTTTTAGGATTGTTTCTATGTAGTAAATAGTTAACTCCCTAGACTCAAACTGAAAAATCTGTCTTTTCTACAATGTAGAGCAGCTATTACCTTTGCTTAGGATTTTTGGCTTTCCATTGCTGTTATTAAAGAGTAGCCATCTACAGAGCAGGGCTAGAGGTACCTTGCTACCTGCAGAGTTTACTGATCTGCAAAAGATTTGGGTGGAATTCATACTGAGATTTGGGGGCATGGTTCTGGGATTTCCCCTTGATTCTGGGATTCACTATCTTGTCACGACCCCTAAGGCCCTGGTCTCAGTCACTGCAGGAAGGAACCAGGCATGACATGGATTAGAAGTACAAGCTTGCAGGAGGTGGGCTAACCTTGAGTGCAGGGTAGCTCAGAGCCCTGTCTGCAATGGCTGTTTATTAAGGTTAGACACAACAGATGTGGAGAGTTAAGGAAATGACATGCACAACAGGTGTGGAGAGTTAAGGCAATTACATACGAGGGCTGCATGCGTAAGGATTGCCACATGCTCTTTCCTCACCTGTTCTTTCCCCACAACCCCCATGAAGAACTACGAAGCATCAATGTTTAACACATGCTCACTAGTGAGTGACTGATCTTATTTCATTCCGGAACACTGAGTTACTTGGGGGATTGCCCCCAAGTCACAAAACGTCTCTAGGCTTGCCAGGAGACTGTCCTGTTCTCAGGATTTCCTTTTAATGTGATAAGAATCAGTAACTGTCCTTTGCAAACATGGTGTCCATTCCTCTATTCTATCTAAATTTACACTTGTGTAGCCAGACACAAGTTCTGTCCTTTTACACCTCAAGCCAGCAGAACTTCTATTTTCTGCTGCCCAAACTATGTTTGTATTTAGGAAATGCACTTGGGCAAAACATGAACTTTTAAACTTTGCCAGCAGCAGTTCTTTCATGGGCAGGTTTCTTTAGGAGTCAGTCTGCAGGAAGAGCCCAGTGATTGTTGCTTCCTGGTGTTCATGCCTCTGTGTAGTCCTCTCTCCGTGGAGTGGGGCTAACCTGTAAGACAAATAGGATATTGCAGAAAAGACAGAGTGTGGCCCCTCTACCCTCTCCTCTTGCTTCCTTTTTTACCATGTAATCTCTGCACACGCTGGCTCCCCTTCTCCTTCTGCCATGAGTGGAAGCAGTCTGAGACCTTAGCAGATGCAGATGCTGGAGCCTTGCTTCTTGTAGAGTCTTCAGAATCATGAGCTAAATAAAACTCTTTCTTTTCCTTTATGTATTTAACAAAGAAAGAAATGACAGAGTGTGACTTCCAAAGCTAGGTCATAAAAGGTGTAGCAGCTCTTTGCTCTCCTTTGGATCACTTGCTCTGGGGTAAAGCTGCTGCTGTATAAATCAACCAAGTCCCCAAAATCTTGTCTAATATAATGTTTGTAGTTGTTGCAAGCTGATAAATTTGGGGTGACTTGTTTTTGCTGTGACATATAGTTAACCCATCACCCTCAAGCTCTTACTTGCTTTTTCACTAGGCTCCCTACCTGTGAAGGTAGAAAGTTATCAGTCATCAGGGATTTGGACAGAGTTTATTCTCAAATTTTAGATCTCAGCTCTTCTGCAACTCTTCTGTTTCCAAAATTTCCTCTTTAAATTTCTGTCTGTTCTGCTGCTCTAAATGTTGTCATCTCCCCCTTTAGTAGGGAAGGCCACAGTTTCCCACTGACTGACTGGGGCGATTGGGGAGCACCTGTGTGCAAAAAACCCACAAACTCATTCTTCCTATACAATGTAGAAAGAGTCTGTTAAAAATAAACTTTTTTCACATTTCTGCCTATCTTTTGTCGTTTTCCAATGCTTTCAAGTAGTCGTTTTGATGTTTTAGCAATATTTCATTGATTTAATGAAATACAAATATTAATATTAATTAATATTAATATTAATATTCTTTGAATACTTGGAAAGCTCAACATCTTAAATTTGTACACCATTCTGGGTTCCTTGAATGTGATTGCCTATGCATATCTTTGCTCATTTTTCCTTGAACTATTTTTTTCCTTATTGATTTCAGTGGTTTCATTTATGTTACTGATCCTAGTTCCTTGTTGTTTCTATCATTGCAAAATATTTTACCCGTTGTTCCTTTACCTGTTAACTTCATATATGATTCCTTATAGCTACATAATGGTTGGAGTAAATTAGTTCATGAATGAATTTATGAGAGAAGGCCTTTATCTGGTCTGTTACAGTTCTTTGAGATCAGATGAGATCAGGTATTTTCAGGGTGCTATAGCCATGGACTGTTATCATAATTCTTTGAATAGACTTTGATATATTTTCCTATTCTAAAATAACAAAATATGTACGAAACCTCTGGACAGCCTTGATTCAGATGGCTTTGGCTTGGGAGTTTGGAAAGTATGAAATGTGGCCCTTTCCTTGGAAGATGTATTCATTCGTTTTATAGAGCAGCTGTTTTCAACTTATAGGTGACCCCTTTGGGGGTCAAACAGTCCTTTCACAGGGGTTGCCTAAATACATCCTACATATCAGATATTTACATTACAATTCATAACAGTAGCAAAAATTACAGTTATGAAGTAGCAACGAAAATAATTTTATGGTTGGGGGTCGCTACAACATGAGGAACTGTATTAAAGGGTCACAACATTAGGAAGGTTGAAAACCACTGTTATAGAGATAAGAACTGTAGTACTTGGCTGAAAAGACGTATGTCATTGAGTTGCAGCAATTCAGTCACTAAGGTCCTTTGCATTAATGAGCAAGGGCTAAGACATGTCATCGCTGCCTTGAACAATTTCTGTGTGGTCAATATAGATAGGTCTTCTGTTTCTCAGTTGCCTATTGGAGATTTTTTAGCATCATCTTAAGAAATCCTAAAACATTAGGCATTCCTCATTATGAATACCAATAGCCCACCTTGATGTTGATGATGAACTACAGCTGGTGGTTCATTTCAGGGCCCACTGTGCCTTAGCAGTTGTCCCATATTGTAGAAGAGCAATGTAGCAATAGCACGTTTAACCAGCTCAGGGAAAAGCTGTGAAAAAACAATCTGCCTCCCACCCTTGCAGCTGTGAAGAGGTTATGAGATAACTGCTGCTAAAGATTTATTATAGTCATTACAGTCAACAGCTACAGTAGTTTTAGTGGTTCCTAAAATATACCAGCAGTTATTGTCTGATTACTTCCACAGATAAGTTAATTATAGGAGATTTCTGACTCTTATACAAGTCTGATTTAGAGAGAAGTTTAATTACAGCAATTTTAGTGATTTAAATAAACTCAGCATATATTACCAGTCTCAGCAAGTGTGGTAGAAGATTTTAGCTGTTTGGAAATACACATTCTTTTTGTTTTTATTTTTCATTTCATGATTTTTAACTGTGATGATAATTTAGGCCATCTGATACTTTAGGACACCTGTTTTCACTAGAGTGAATCTTTGGTTAAACACACCACAGGACAATAATAGCAAATTCTTCCTTACCATTAAAATCTCATTCCAGTGCTTCCCATTGAGTATGGCACATTTTACAAAACTAATTTGTGATGATTGTGACAATATGGGTAGGAAAGTAAAATACATTTCATAGGGAAAAACGTCAGGCATTAATATGTTTTGAAAGTATTGTTAGGATCATAATTTGTTTAGTTGATGGGACCTGTGACTCTATCATCAAATCAAGACAATACACTTTGTTTATTAACACATTGTTTATTTGTACACTGAGGCAAATTAAAGATTAATATATTATCCCCCTATGCCCAAGCCAGCTTAAAATTAAGCTTTCAAAAAATGTGTCATAAAAAGACAGTGCTGTGGGTAGCTGAATATATTCATTTACTGAAACAAGCCTTCAAATTGGACAGTGCATTAGTTTGAAAGATGCATTCCTGAGAATGATCTCAGTCTGAGCTCTATAGAACTCTCCCTCACGACATTTTCATTCTTCTGTTATTGAACATAGTAGGGTCTATGGGTGTTTACAGCAGTAATTCCTGCCACATTTTTGTGTGTTTTTCACTTTAAAAGCAACTATGCATCGACAATAGGAAGTGTTAGTAATAGTGAAAATAAATCAGATTCTCTCTATGTTTCAGTTGTGGTGATTTTATTACTTTCTTCCCTGGAGGCCTGTCTACCTCCTTTTCTTAACACTGGAATGTTAGTCACACTTTTACTCTTTGCTAGAATGTTCTTTCTCTTTCTCTTGTCCTCTGGGATACTATAGTCCTCTGTTGTTCCTGCACAGGGTCGGCAGTGACATAGAGCTGGGAGGGGGTGGCTGGGACCTGGCAGCAGACAGACACTCAGGACGGGAGGATTAGGCACCAGTAGCACAGGTGCCATCTGGATTCCAGGTGGGAGGGAACAGGCACATCCATCTCAGAACATAGAGACTCCCTGCCTCACAGTGGCTAGAACAGATCACAAGTAAAGCAGCCAGCAGGGACATTTGCTGACAGAAAGCGGGATTTCTGTGTGGGTGGGCGGCACTGGGTCCTGCAGAGGCACTGGTGTAGCACAGGGCTCGGTCCCCACCCATCATGTCATTAGAAGCTAGTCCAGAATGATGACAGCGGGGCACTGCTTAGGGTGGAACAGCAGCCTCGCTTTTGATTTATCAAGTGCCCTTATGCTTTTATTTAACCTTCCACTGTCCTCCTCACTCTCCATCTAGAACAATGGTTTTCAACCTTTTTAATGCTGTGACCCTTTAATACAGTTCCTTGTGTTGGGGTGACCCCAACCATAAAATTATTTTCATTGCTTCTTCATAACTATAATTTTGCTACTGTTATGAATCGTGATGTGAATATCTGATATGTAGGATGTATTTTCATTGTTACAAAGGGGTCATGACCCACAGGTTGAGAAATGCTGATCTAGAACATATGAAGCTAACGTATGGATGATTAACTTCTGCCAAAACCAGTGATGCACCAAGCAAAACTATATTTTGACTATACTTAAGCACCTTTGTATACTGCAGGATCCGCCCCTCTACCCCCGCCTGCATGTTGGAATCGTATGGGGGAGCTTTCAGACAATGCCCTGGGTTATCCCACTGGCTGTTCTAATCTCACAGCTCTGGAGTATTAATTCTAAGAAGCAGTCATGGTTGCAAGCGCTAGGCAGGTGCATGGTTTACCTGGTCAATCTAGTCTGGGTACCACCAGGCTCATTGTAACTAAAACTTTTCTATTGGGTTCACCTGGTTCAGAGATTATTGTTTGATAACTTTTGAATCCTATTTGAAGGGATTCTTTAGCTTGATAAAATATGATGACAAAAAAAGAATTGTTGTGAAAAGCTGAACTTATAATATGGGGGGGAAACTATTGTAAGTTGATGAAATAGCTTCTAAAAGCTAACTGTATGAGCCACAAATGGTTACTAAGAATGACTCAGCTAACTGTATGACCCACAAACGCTGTGGGCAGACTACTGAGCTCAGTGAGTCAGCTGGCCCGGCCTGAATCTTCATGTCAATGCTTTTCCTCTTTCCTGGCCCGTGTCTGTTTCATCTGTAAACTCACCTCACCCTGCTTCCTTCCTTTGCTAAATTTTGCAAGTTGGAATCAGGTCTAAGAAAATAATTATAACAAATTCTTGGTTGCTACCTATGGGTGCTCAAAGCAGGCATTAAAGAGCATGATCTTTATTAATGATGTTTACAAAGGTCTAGTTTTTTAAACCACACCAGTTACTAGTGTGTTGGTATTGACCAACGCTGGAAGGAAGGTGAAGCTTTTCCACTGCGGCAGGTGAGCGGCGTGGGATGAACCGTGATCATAACAGGTTCCCGCCTTTGACTGAAAGAGCCTGGCTTCGGGCTGACGTTGCCTCAAATGCCCCACCTGTGCTCCTGCTGCCCTTTTTATCCACCCTCACTGTGGCAGCAGGAGGTAGAAACTGTCATTTGGGGGTGTTGCTGCTTAACTATTTGAGGTGACTCATTAAACTCTCATCAAGTGTGGGTTGCACAGTAGCTGGGGATCTAGGACAAGTCTTTGTGGAAGGTACATTCCTATGTGCGATGAAATGTTTGGGAGAAAATAAAACCCTGAATAATAAATAGAAATGCCTCCATCTCACTGGTTCACTTTTTCCCTTTTCCTGAGGGGCTTGGCTGTGCCTTGTATCCAGAAGGTGCTCAGCACTCGCTGGGTCATTGCCATAGACCCATTCCTGAGTTGCTAGACAGAACTGTTTTTTAAAACTCTTATTGTTAAAGTAATAAGAAAACATCACTGAGGTGCCTAAAGCCACCTCTTTTGTGGCTCTTTCCCCAAATTACTCACTCCTTGGTATATAAACTAGTTGAGGTAAATATGTAGCCACTTTTATTGTAAATTCTAAACTCATTGGAAATTATTTTTGTCCAGCTGGTTGCGATAGAAGCAGAGACCACTGACTTTTGCTTTTGGGTTCATTTTTAAGAAGTGAATGGGTATGAGTGAAAGACATAGGAGAAGGAATTACGTGTGTTCTAACACATTTCTTTTATAGGGGAATTACATGTGTGCCTGGTGAGGGTGTGGCTTCTTCCTCCATGTCCTAGGACATCCGCCATCCCTTGGCATAGCAACTATGCCATGTGACTTTTAAGAATGAATGTGGGGGCGAGGTATGGTGGCTCATGCCTGTAATCCCACCACTCTGGGTGGCCAAGGTGGGTGGATCACTTGAGCCCAGGGGTTTGTGGATGCTTGAGCCTTGATGCCGTAGCACTCTACCAAGGATGACAGTGTCAGAAAAAAAAAAAAAATGAATGAAAGGAAATTGAATAAAGGGAATAACATAGCTAAGAGGAATGATTCATTAATTTTAAAAAAATTGGGGCTTCTTTTCTGAGCCATGCAGCACTCTGAAAACAAAGCAGGTAACTACACGGGAAGGAGGTGGAGGTTATGAACAAGGTGCTGAAGGAGCACAGGAGAGAAGAACTCGCTGCTGGCACCAGGTGGGAGCAACTGAATTCTCCACGGAGGGATGACATTGGAGCTGGTTCTCAAGTAGTGGGCCAGGGTTGTGTCCATACAATAGCCCTGTGAATTCAGATTCTGAGTTATTTTCAGTGACAGAGATGATATGGAAAAAAATAGGCGTTTATGCACACAGCAAGTCAATCCTTATCTCAAGAACACTCCTACTAGGGATCAGGGGTGATTCTCTCTTGGTAGTAGATTCAATGAGAGTCTTATCTTGAAACTCTTGATGCCACTACGTTATGAGAAAATCGTTTGTTAATTCATTTTTTCCCTAATTTCCAAGGACTTGTACCTACACTTTCATTACTGTTCCTAAATAACATTGATGGTGCCTTCTGTGTGTCCCATTCCTGTTTCATTTAATTAGTGCCCACTTCTAGGACTGTATGTATTATTTATCTGAAGCCTTCAGAGCTAGCTGGTTACGGTTATTAAAATACCAAGTTGGTTCAAGTTGTGTGACTTACACTTTAAACTTGGAATAAAGCAAATAAAATCTATTTTTACCCTATGATGCCTTTAATTGATGCCCTTTACATAAAAGCCAAAGTTTGATTAAGTTATGTTTCAGGTAATAACTTTGATTTTTATGCCTCATTGAAATTTGTCTCCTCTCCCCCGAGGATGACTGATTCTTTGTGCACTTATACCATCATATTAGTGATGTTATTACTAATGTCATTCAGCTAGTCATAGGGTGGAAGTAGCATTAATTGCAAATTATAGCTTCAACATAAAACCACTGAACTTGGGTGAACGTTTAATTTCTGGGCCCTGTCACTTTGATTCCTACTGCGCCTTGCTTTTTAACTGCTAACACGAGCCCCATGCACGTTTCCCTGCAGGATGTTGTTCATGGTCCTTCCAGACAGTTACGCGGCCGAGCAGTATAGGACCCAGCAGGGTGTATGTTGTTGTGCCATTAATGGCATAGCTCTGTGCCTAGTGAGGAAGGGGGCCAGAGGCAGATTGTCTTTTACCCCCTGAGAAGTATGATACTTGAGAGTGCACTTACTGGAGTATTTCTCTGTGATTATAAAGCACAAGTGAAGAGACCCTTTAGAAAGAAAGAGAAAAGTGAACAATATTTTTAAATTGCCTTTTAAATTAATAGTATCATACACCCTTCTGCCTTGGTACTGGTGTGATGGAAACTCTCAAACAAGATGTTTCCACTTTTGGTCAGTCTGAGTTTGGAGTTGAATCTGTTTTATTTTTAGACTAAAGTATATAGCCGAATAGTTCGGAAGTTGAGGACCTCATTGCCATTATAGGAAATTGGGAGATAGAAGAGTATTGTTCTTTGGCGGGTATCAGTCTTTAAAATAGCCATCATCATGAGTATTTGTTTTTTCTCTCTTTATTATTCTTTTCAATCTGGATCTTAAGAAGATACATATTTTTTTCTATGAGCATTTTCCTTTTAGGCAACTAAATTCCTCTTACTAGTATGAAATCATCTACTTAAAATTAGAAAATCATTGCAGCACAGTAGAAAGGGTGCAGAAGTTTTAGTCCTCTACCAATTCTTATTTGCACTTTCTTTTTTTGAGACACAGTCTCACTATGTCGCCCTTAGTAGAGTGGTGCAGCTTCACATCTCACAGCAACCTCAAACTCTTGGGCTTAAGTGATTCTCTTGCCTCAGCCTCCCAAGTAGCTGGGACTACAGGCACCTGCCACAGCACCACACCTGGCTATTTTTTGGTTGTAGTTGTCATTGTTGTTTGGCAGGCCCAGGCTGGATTCGAACCCACCGGCTCCAGTGTATGTGGCTGGCACCCTAGCCCCTCAGCTACAGGTGCTGAGACTCTAATTTGCACTTTGATCTTGAACATGTCTGTTGACCTTTCTGAACTGTTCTTTATCCTTTTCTGTAAAATACGGGGATGAGTCTATCCATAGTCCTGCACTTTTTATGCAGGTCAGATGACCATTTTGCTTTGTCACTGGTGTTACGCTATACAGATATGAACAAGTATTATCATTGTTTTCCTTCCAATGATTATTATTGTAAGACACATGTTGTCACCAAGTAGTCTAAGCTGTTTATTTGTATGTATTTCTTTTCTGTGAGGCTCCTGATGAATGTGATAAACTTTATCTGTGTGACAACTCAATGTTTGAAGTACAAACGAAGGGTAGTTAACACTTTAAGGATGTTTCCCTAAAAAGTGTGTATGTGTAGAAAATGAATATCTCTAACCTGAATACAGTATGAGAATACTGGAGAGCTATTTGAGTAATGCTTCTAGTGGCATCTCATTAAAGAGTAAGTTATTCTTTCTTTATACCTTGGGTGTTAAAGCTTTATTAACACTGAGTTTGAAAACACCTAACAAAAAAAGATAAATGCTTAAGGGATTTATTATAAAACTCAATAGTGTCATTAATTTTCAGGGATGCTCTACATTGCTAGAATAAAATAATGTATTCAGCAAGGCAGCAAGTTCTTTCTTCCTCCCATGAGCTTGCTTGATTGTGCAATTGGTCTCTCATTCTTTAATTAAACTTGTCTAAAGATAGGATCAGCTAAAGTTTTTACTGTATAAATAGTTTTCATTCCCAGTGTAGAAGTTTAAAACTGTGATAAAAAAAGATTGCCATCTGTTAAAAACCGAAACATGTGGTTTGCTGTTGCTTAAAAATAAACTGTACATTATTCATAAAAAGGATCACAACATATATCACATCTTTGGGGTCGACGATAATCTGTCATGTTTTGGAGCGTCACTCCCTTCTCTCTAAGCGCCAGCATGCTCAGTGACACAGTATGTTAAAAAACGTGACTATCTAAAATGGCAATGAAATTAATACACGTATTTTTTTAGGTGAAATAGATTTATCTGAATATGAGTTTTACAGATAAGAGATTATAATTTTTAAATTTTTCCTTTGATATTTTCAAATTTAATTATCTCTGGGTTTTATTTTCAAATTTGTTTTTTTCTTCTAAAATTTAACCACTGGATTTAGCCAGGAATTTAACCATTCTCTCTCTGCACTGCTAGTGCCTCAGCCCTGTGACTTCTCCAGCTTGTTCTCACAACCATAGAGTTTTCCTGCTTCCGCTCTTTGCCCTCTGCTTAGATGTGCCTACTACCAGGGAACCTTCTCTCAGTACGGGTTATGTATGTTCACCCGTTAAAGTCAGCACTGAGAACACGTTGTCTGTGGGGTAAAGTCTAAATTCATTGCAATAGTGTTGAATAGGGAAGCCCCTAGTCTGGCTTCAAGCCACCTGTGCCCCTAACTATTCCCATCCCTACACTATGATATTCAGGAATTATTGTTAACTTCATTTTAGCTATGACAATGAAATTGTGATTATGTTTTTATATGTTTATTATAATAGCTTTATGGTGGTATAGGTAACATACAATAAACTTCACCTAAAGCAGACAATTTCATAAGTTTTACAATATATGAAACCGCAAGGAATTCCTCCAGAGTGTTCACAAATCTCTGAAGTTGCCTCTTTCTCATTTCCGCCTCCACACTTCCCTGTTTCTTTGGAATAGTCTCCTCTGCCCTCCCTCAACCTAAATTAGATCTGTGCTTCAAGACTTAGTTTGAATGCCTTCTTACTCCTTGATTCTTTATTTTTCCAATCACTAGTAATCCTTTGCTTCTTTGCATTCCCAAAGCACTTTCTTATTTTGACTGATAATTTCCACCTTTCACTCTAGTCATTAATTTACCCCCCTGCTAACGTATAAAGTATTTGAGAATATGGATTGTGTTTTGTTTATCTTTGTGTCCCCTTTGCTAGTTAGCATAATACCTTGTGGGACATTCAATTAGTATGTGTCAAAATGATTTGAAAACTATCGTATAATGTTTCTCTAAAGTATCCAATAACCAAATTAATGCAGTGGAAAATTTTTGATTAATAGATCAGAGCAGGTTGCAATTTTCTAGATTGGATTTCTTTTCTAAACAATTAATATCTTACAAGATTTTGTAGGAAGTTCGGACTTGTTTGTTTCAGACAAAACCATTTGTACTCTTTGGTTCTAGATTTGGTTTCATTTCAGATTAACAAACTCTAAAATTATTAAATGTTAAGACAATAAAGTAAATTTAAATACTGACTATCCAGGGAGAGTATCCAACTTTAATATTTAGGAATTATTGTTAATTTCTTTTTAGATGTGATAGTAGTATTGTGGTTATGTTTTCATATGTTTATTATAATAGCTTTATTGGGGATAGTTGACATACAATAAGCTTTACCTAAACCATACAATTTGATAAGTGTTGACCTATAAGAAGCCATAAAACTTTCACCACAGTCACCATAAGGACCATATCCAGTGACCCCAAGTGTCCCCTGTGCTTTTCTGCAGTCTCTCCTATAGGCCCTCCCCAACCCTAGGTGACCACTGACCAGCTGAGAGTACCTACATATTCGTTTATATTTCTCAGAAAGATTATGTAAGTAGAATCATATAATATCTACCCTTATTTTTTCTGGCTTCTTCCACTCAAGAATTACTTTGAGATCATCTGTGTTATAGTTTATAGTAAAGAGTTCATTTCTTTTTATTGATGAATTGTGTCCATTTTATCGATACAATATAGTTTCGTCTATTTGCCTGTTGGTGGGGATTGGGTTGTTTCCACTATGAACGTTCATGTACAAGTCTTCATGTGCACACATGCTTTCATTTCCCTTGTTTAAAAACCTAGGAGGGGAATGATTGCATCGTGCTGGAAGACCCCATTCTGCCTGCACATAGGATGGTATGTGGAGATTTAATTTTTAAAGAAATTCTCAAACTGTTTCCTAAGTATTGCATGTATTAATACAATTTAATTTTACATCCTCACCAGCAATGTGTTGGAGTTCTAGTTCTTCCACATCCTTACCAATACTTGATAAGGTCAATCTTTTCAGTTTTAGCCTTTCTAATTGGTGTGTAGTGGTATCTTATTTTGGCTTGAACTTGCATTTCCTTAATGACAACTGATGTTATGCATCTTTTCATGAACAGTTATGTTTTTATTTGTCCCTCCTTGGTGAGGTATGTGTTCATCTTGCCCATTTTTTAAAATGTTCATTTATGTTCTTGTAAAAACTCAAGAATAAGTGAACATTTATTTTTGAGTTTTGATAGTCATGGATACATTCTTTTTAAAAGGTATTTATCAGAGATAAGACGTGCAAATATTTTCTTCCAGTCTCCAGCTTATTGTTTCATTTTCCTAGTAGTGGAAAGATATACCTGAGCCCCAATACATTGCTGGTGAGAATGTAGATTAAATTGTATTGCCCACTTGATTGTGTCCCATATGTCACATAGGCTTCATTCCTTTTTATTTCATATATGGGCACCAGTTGTAGCAGGTGCAGGTAGGCTGGTCCTTGGGGCTCTAGGCAGCTTCCCTGAGTCCTGGGAGTAGTAGCAGTTGGCTAGATGGGTGGGTGAGTGCTCAGACACCAGGCAGCATGCACAGTGTGGGTGACAGTAGCACTGGTTGGGCTTCCAAGTGGCTCATGCAGGCAGTAGCCATGACCTGAGTGGGCCAGTCCTCTGGCTCCCAAGTTTATGTGAAATAGATGGCAGTGTTGGTGGTGGCAAGCTGGCTGGCCTGTCTTCAGGCCTCTGAAGGGATGCACTGAGTGGTGCAGTGGTGGTGGATGGGGGTTAGTGGATCACTAGGCCAGCAGGTGATTTGTGAGGGTGTTGGCAGCAGTTGGCAAAGTGAGTCAATTTCCAGGCCCCCAGATGATGTATGTGGGCATTGGCAGGGGTATTGCTGGGCCAGGAGAGCTTGTCTTCCAGCTTCCCAATGGTGCCCAGGAGTGCAGGCTGCAGTGGGTAGGGCAGGTTGGTCTCCACACTCCCAGATGGCATGCAGAGGCACCAGTAGTAGTGATGACAGGTAGAGTAGGTTTGTCCTCAGAACCCCAGATGGTGTGTATGGTGCTTGCAGTGGTGGGAGGGGTAGGTCAATACTCAGGCTTTAAGACAGCTCCCTCAGGCATTAACAGTAGTGATGGTAAGTGGGGTGGGCCTGTCCTTAGCCTCCAGAATGGTGTACACAGATGCCAGCAGCAGTGGGCAGAGCAGGCAAATTCTTGCACCCCTGATGGCTGTGTGAGGCCGTTCTTGTTTTTATCTTCTTATCTGTGGCACGTCTATTCTTTCTTTCTGCTTTTGGATTTTTTATTTTATCACTGGTGTGAGAAGTTTGATTCCTGTGCCTGAGAGATCACTGCCCTTCATTGCCTGGCAGTTTCTTGGAAATCATTGTTTCATATATGATGTGGAAATACTTAGAAATTTGATTTCAACCTTAGTATTTGAAGATATTTATATATCTTTGTAGATATTTTATGCTACATCTATTTCATAAAGATAATGGCTTTGTTTTTCAATATATCAAATAACAGGTTTACGTCTGTGTTACGGATACATAATCTCATTTGTAATGAGAAGGCTGCCATTTAAACATGTGTTAATATCTATTTTCTAACATATTACAAAGAAGTTTTGTGTCATTTTAATTATTTGCTATTGCCCAAGTAACTCAAGTATTTCTTACTCCCCAGAGATCAGGGTCTTTGCACAAGAACTATTTGTTGAAAGTTTGTGTTTGTTCTGTTTTGACCTCCACTCCTTTATAGCAAGATTAGTAAGTTCTGTCATGGCGGGTTTTCATTTGCATAACACCAGGAGAAACTCTGCGGATACTCTGGGGACTTCCCTCACTGTGATTATCATATTGCACTTAAAGATTTCCACTTGGGTTTGGTGATATCTCAGATGATATCTAAAAGAATATGAATCCCATATAATTTCTGTTTTAAAAGATAAAACAATGAAAGCCAGTCAATACTGATGCTGACAAATACCAGTTAAACTTATATACCCTGTTGTCATCTGAGAAATCAAATGAAAAATAAGATAGTATCAAAAACTACTCTTAAAAACACCTAAGTTATTAATTCATAGAATATACACAGTAGATTCTCCTTATCCATAAAGGTTTTGTCTCAGGACCCCCAGTGGATACCTAAAATCACAAATAGCAACAAACTTTATCTATGCTATGTTTTTTTCTTCTAGACTTGACAAAATTAATATTTTTTTATGACAAAATTTGTAAATCAGACACAGTAAAAGATTAACAATGATAACTAATAATAAAACAGTATAATTATATACCGTAATAAAGATTATGTGAATGTGGTCTCTCTCAAAATATCTTCCTATACTCCATTCAGTATTTTCAAGACCGTGGTTGACTGTGGGTAATTGAAGCCGCCTGGAGGGGAAACCATAGATAAGGGGGGACTATTTACTAATCTTGAGGTGTATCTGAGATGTTGCAGACCAGAATCACCGTTAGCTATTTTTTTAAATTTAGTTTTAGGGTTTGGGAATATCTATTTTGTTTCAAGTTTCCTTATAGATCCTAATATATAGTCAGGCTTAGAAATTACTATTTTACATAATGTACTGGGAAATCAGTATTTCATGGAAACAAATATTTAAAGGTGATTTTAAATAACTTTCAAACCACTTAAGCAAAATTATTAAAATTGGGTTGATACTTTCTAAAATACTTTTTATGTATCTCTTCTTAAAATCTATACTCTGTGCGTAATTTAACCTTCTGTGGTGATCTGAGACTCTGATGCTCATTTTAATGAACCTCAGTTATTGTGTCCCACAGCCATGGTTTGAGGGCATTATTCACTTCTACACAGTGCAACCCACGTTGCTGTGTTTTTTGAGATGGGCTTATAAGTGGAGGTGTTTCTGCCTT